>VXBZ01012775.1:332916-437154 GCA_013399135.1 Heliornis fulica | reverse complement strand
CCCAGGATGCGGTTGGCCTTCTGGGCCGCAAGAGCACATTGTCGGCTCATGTTGAGTCTCTCATCCACCAACACTCCCAAGTCCTTCTCCTCAGGGCTGCTCTGGAGCCACTCTCCACCCAGTCTGTAGTTGTGCCTGGGATTGCCCCGACCCAGGTGCAGGACCTTGCACTTGGCCTGGTTGAACCGAGGAAGGCTACAAACATGATCCAAACTCCAGACATGAGATGACGCCAAATACATGATGGTATCTTTTTCTTTTTCATTAGAGCTTCCCTTTCCTGATAGTTCAGTCAGACCACACAATTTTCAGTATCAAAGCGGTTAAACATTCTGCATTGGGCCTGGGTGGAATTAACTTTCCCCATAGCAGCCCCCATTGTGTTGTGCAGTGTTGGCAACAAACCCGTGTTTTAGCTACTGCTGAGCATCAAGGCTTTCCCTTCACTCCCCAAACACCACTAAGATGGAGGTGGGCAAGAAGCTGGATGGGGACACAGCTAACCCAAGCTGACCATAGGGATATCCACAGAATTACAGATTTGTAATTTCTCCCTGTCCTGGGGGGGGAGCAATGGAGTGGCTTGGAGGACACCCGGCAGTCAGCCAGCATTAACTCTGATGGACCAGAAATAAAACTAAGACAAAATTTTGTGAAATTCCCTGAAAATAAGGAACATATGAGACATCTGATAGAGGCTTGGGAGTTAAGGAGCAGCTTCTTAGGTATCAAAAGATGTGTGCACCACAGCAAGTAAGGTTATTAAGAGTATGGGGATACATATACAGAATCAGTATGTAATTACATATAAGCAGATTTCAAATTATAAAGTACGTGGAAGGAAAAAAGATCTCTTAACACCATAATGTCTTAGGATTGGTAATGGGAGGCAATCACAGAATCACACAGAATCACAGAATTGTAGAGGTTGGAAAGGACCTCAAGACATCATCGAGTCCAACCCCCTGCCAAAGCAGGTTCCCTAGAGCAGGTCACACAGGTAGGCATCCAGATGGGTCTTGAATATCTCCAGAGGAGGCTCCATAACCCCCCACCCCGAGCAGCCTGTTCCAGTGCTTCTTCACCCTCACCATGAAAGGAATTTCTATCATTGAAAATAAGAAAAAAGTGACTGGAAAAAAGGAAAAGGCATACTCTAGAATACATTGGATTGGTTCGTGAAAAAAACTCGTGTCTCTTTTTTCTGTGGTCTAATGAGAAGCTGAATTTGTTCTGAAAAAATTAATAGCTTTTCTGATTAAAGACTGCTTCCTTAGCAGTATAATTACTACCTCACAGCGGTTTCTATTGCCACCCAAAACTCAGACATGTCTTCCTAAGGCTCATCTAATTTTTCCTCTCTCCCTTCCTACTCCAGAATGATACCTCTCCTCTCCATTGCACAATTTATAAATTGTATAAATGTGGAATACAGAACAGGCTACTGCAGGCAAGCAATTTTTTGGCAATATTGTATGTGGGAAGACATCTGTGAGAAGCATCAGAAGATCTTTCATCTTCTGAACATCTCACAGATGTTCACAAATAGCGAAAATTGTTACTTTGGGGAAGGCAGCTCATGTGCCAATAAATGTAGGGAACTGGTTTAAAAAAGGAGCTTGCAGGCTGTGAGATTAATAAAACAACAGATCTGACCTAAACTCCTAATGACAATCAGCCTGATTGTTTTTGTTAATTATAGTTATTGGCAATTGAAATCAATGAGAGGTGAACGAGGGCGAGCAAATTACAACTGCTAAATTGCTACAGTTAGCACTTTTTTCCTTTTTTCTTTTCCCCCCAAACCAAGTGACAATATGTTTTATTCATCTGCTTTGCTACTTACCACATGTAACTGTGCACATTCCAAATTCCACTTCCATGGACACACTGGCATTCAGACCTAAACACAAAGTCTAAAGTTAGATCTGTAATACAATGTCAAAGGTGGAAATGCCTAATTAGCAGGAAACTCACTCCTTGAAACTTTACTACTCTTTAGATGAAAAGTGAAACTGGCCAACACTTTTGTGTCCACTAACAAGGTGTTTATGAAAAAACAGATCATCATATCCAGCGTGAGTAGAATGTGTAAATTTTAAGATGATTCTTCAAAAGAAACCCCACATATTTTTCCTAAAAACCAGCCTATGATGGTCCATTAGTCTTCTGAATGCTCTGGGAAGTGCGGTGTCTAGGATCTATGTAAATGCAAGGTCTTCCCTTAAAAGAGTTAAGAAAAATTTTCATTAAACAGTATTTAGTTAACTCATGTCTTTGTTCTTTGTGGCTAACGTATGCCTTCCCACATGATTTTTTTCCCCCCATCACACTTCAAGGTCAGGTTTAAACAGCCAGGACAAAGATGAGTCAACCAGGTACAGTATTTTAATTAGGTACCAGGGTTTTAATCACTATGATTGGGTTCCTTCCATCTTTTAATGGTACTTTGAGGTTACAGAATGGGTTTCATAGAATGTAGAAAAGCAAAAGGTTCTCATCTCCATCTGGGATTCAAATCTGGATTATATATTTTATTCCTAATAGCATGCAATTTGAATGTTTTTTATAAGGACACTGAGATACAGTAAATGTTCCATAGAGTAACTAACTTAGTGAAGCTCCTTTGGAAATTTGTCATTAAATAGGCAATAGGTCTTTTCAGAGCTTCCAAATGCAAGAAGAAAGTCCCTATGACTGTTCTTACAAGTCTACACTGCCAGTCCCGCCTACTCAGATTATTTTTTTCTGATAACAAATACTTACCAATGTAAAGTTTGCATTCACTGTCACTCAGGTTTTTTATATTCAAGATTTATGTTTACAAAATGTTATTTCTGTGCAGCCATGCAAGTTTATATATCACTTCTTGCTATTAAATCTCTGGGTAACATTTACATTTTTCACACACTATCCAAAACTTTAAATTTCTCAGGTTGAAAAGAACAGATCCATTTCTCTTGCAGTCAGTGATATACAAACATAAAACCTTTATTCCTCCATTGTACAGGATTTACACTACAGCAGCACGGTGCTTTCTCTACAACAATACATTGATACTGAACTCTTTCTCCCAACATGATAAATGAGCCATCAAAATCTTATTCTTGTTATCTCTAACTGTCTCTATGGTTTTGACATTTACTTCAGCATATAAGCTGTGTTCATCAGAATATCTTCCTAGTGTATGCATGACATTCCTTAAACAATAGCTTAGCTATCCAGCTGAATGATTAAAAAATCCAACCTTAGCCAAAACAAAAGAAAAATATGATAACACTAAAATCCTACAAAAACAGCTAGTGTAGCCTCAAACTCTATGAGTGTTAAAAGATAAGTTCTTTAGAAGATGGCCCTCATCATGGACATCCTATCATGTTTGCCTTCATTTCTTCTAAAATAATGGGGGAGTCATTCAACAGTCTCGTGGAACAACACTACCACAGCACAGCAGATAGGAGGAGGAGGAACTGAAGGATCCTGTCCCCAGTCTAAATACACTGCTGTTTTCTTGTTGAAAAATGCCTTTGTTCAGCTTTTAAAGGATCCTATCCACAGTCTAAATACACTGCTGTTTTCACCTTGGTGCAAGGTGAGCTGTGTTTGCTCATGTGTGCACAATAAACATAAACACAGAACCACAGAATGTGTTAAGTTGGAAAGAAGGGACCTTTAAATGTCACCTAGTCCAACCTCCCTGCACTGAGCAGGGACAACTTTAGATCAGGTTGCTCAGAGCCCCATCAAGCCTGATCTTAAATATCTCCAGGGATGGGGCCTCCACCACCTCTCTGGGCAACCTGCTCCAGTGGTCCACCAGCCTCATAAAGAGCTTCTTCCTAATGTCCAAAACCACTGCCCCTCGTCCTATTGCTACAGCAACATGCAACAATGAACGTGAGGGAGGGCTAAGACAGCTTCAGATGATGTAAATTCTCAACTTAATAGATTTCTGACAATTTATACCAGCTTGTGGTAAGCCCCAAATCTCTACCCTGAAAGTAGGCATTACTGTAATTCAATTTTGAGGTGACAAGCTGAGTGTAGTCACAGCAGGATGCCATCATATCTGCCATTTCTCATCCAGACACAAAGTTTTTTTCAAGGAAAAGAAAAAGCTTTAGAAATGAGAAGAGACAGAAAACTTCAGATACTACGAATAGAAGGTTGAAAGACTTTGCTAAGCAGTGAAAGTAAACTCGTAATTGGTATCAGCCATGAGGATATCAGCCATGACACCCCTTCAGGGTACTTCTTGCTTCAGCAGCACCGCAATACAAAGCACATGACAACCTGACTCTTCTGTCAGAGATTCATAATGATGAACTGACTGGCCTACAGAAATAATGATTTCCAAAGCAGCAGTACTCCGAATAAACCTTTAAACATCACAATCTGATTGCTTCTACATTATTGAGCTAATAAACAAACCTGATTACTGATTTAATAGAAAAAGAGAGGAAGGAAGCAAGGAAGGAAGGAAGGAAGGAAGGAAGGAAGGAAGGAAGGAAGGAAGGAAGGAAGGTTGGTTAAGGGAAATAGGAACTGGTTCACTATTAATTCTCTGGATAACCTACAACTTTTTATATGAATGTTATGAACCTTCCTTGCCTTTATCACAGCATGAAGTTTTACATTGCTTCCTTTACTTGCATTCCTCCATATATTTTAAATGAACCAAAGTGTTAAGAAAGCTTCTGGTAAGAAACTACAGATCTTTCTACTTATATAAGATGGCTGGTTCCAGTTGCATCAGGTTCAGATAAAAATATAGTGTCGGCCCTATGCAAAAAGAATTATGTATATAGCTTTCATTAGCATTAATAGGAGTTATATATGTAAATCCCACACATGCTGAGATAAGAATGTGTTAAGGAACTGCATTTACATTCCTGTCAGGGGTTTGCAATTAGTACCAGCACAGCAAAGGCAGTCTGTACTCCTCTCCACATTCGGAAGCCTTGTAAAACCTATCCAGAACAGAAATCTTTGCTATTACACACCATTTTAATTACAAGCCCCATCACAGCGTGTGTGCAGAATATTTTGATAAACATTTTAAAAGCTCACAGAAGTCCTACTAAAAATCTCAACAGAGATCACCTGAAGTCATGGTCATGGCTCTTGGGGAACTCCCTCACTCCTGAGTTGGGCATTCACTCTTGCCAAGTATAGTGGCTTTGGTACTTATGGGGACCTTAAAGTCCAAGTGCAGAGAGGAGAGGGACCAGTACTGCTCCATCCCCAAAGTCGTCCCACTAGGGCAGCTAAGGGGCCACAGGCTTCCCAGGATGGAAATCTTTCCATGGGACAATTGGCTTGCCACTGGACCTGTCAACCTGCGCAGTTCATCGCTCGATGACAGACAGAGGGGGTTTGCACGTATCTGACTCTCTGCAGCCCACACTTTTGGCTACGGAAGTGAGGCGTAGATCTGGAGCTTTCCCCATCTCCCCTTTTGGAGGGCCCCTGTGATGCCACACAGTGTAATAAAGTGCTGAATACACTCCGACACCTTCCCACTGCCTGCATATGACACCGAGGAGAGATCGTTACATCCTGGCGGTGATTAAGCCTTGCTCAGAAAGCACGACTCCGGGTAGCCCCGCAAATAAATCTCCTCTTCCACACGAAATATGCTCCCCCTCCACCCCGGCCTACAAGGGGGGAAGCTGGACGGGAAGGGGGGAAACTCTCCTCGGCGGGAGTGGGATCTGTGGGAGAAGCCCTAAGGAGCCACGATCAGGCAGCCGGACGGGGTGAGGAGAGACCTGAGCCCGCACCTCTCGAAGAAGAGTCCCGGCTCCGTGGGTCCGAGGCGGCGGGAACAATCGGCGCCCCTTTCGCCGTGAGCTGGCCCGGGAGCTCCGCCGCCTCCACGCTTCTGCTCAGCAAGGCCAGGAGCAGGGCCAGAAGCAGAGGCAGGAGCGGGCCCGAGAGCCCCATCGCGCCGTCCGCCCTCAGCGCCATTTCGCCGCGTTCTGAACCCGCCGCGTCGCGCCGCCCGGCAACCCCGGCCGCGTCACAATGAGCCCGGCCACGACTGGGCTGCCGCTTCAGGCACCGCCCGGGATGGCGGGTCTGGGGGTCCCGGGGGGTTACGTTGGAGCGGACAGCTGGAACGAGAGCTGAATGCGGGTTCTATTCCCTGGTGACACAGACCTCTTTGTCACATAAAATGGGTGGGAGACTGTGGTGCCCAAACTTTGTGGCTGCCTGCCAAAAATCCTCCTGAATAATAATGTCCACGAGTAAAGCTTTTGCAGCACCAGAGTCCAGAAAAGGCAGAGGTTAAAATCTCTGTGGTTGATTCCTGTTTCTTACAACGTCATCCTGGGTTTTCCACAGTACTTTTCAGCCCACTTCCACCCACCCCCATACCCCAGAGCCCTGCGCAATGAGGGGCTGTGCCAACTGAAGAAATACCCTTTGCTTAGCCATCGTGTATGATGGGCATGTTGGACAACCTCACTGTGAGTGGGATGCAGAGGCCAGCAGGTAGTGAATATAAGACTCTGCTTGCAGTGAGCATCCTCACCACCCAACACTGGTGTTTGCAGAATGATACTCCCACATTTCACACAGGAAATGTGTTATAGCCACCACTTTGATGTTGAGAAAGCCTTCCTACAGATGTCCCGAGCCATATGGGCAAGAACTTCATCTTCAGAGAGCATGACTTCCTTCTGCAATTGCATTTTCCCAGAATAAATGCATGGGGTTGCTCGCAAGTGAAGAACTGGAACCAGGCTGTGTGAAATTTGCTTTCCCATGAGTTGAAAACAAGCAGAGCTTTCCCTGCATTTGAGACTACCCATGTATGTTACCTCTTTGACTTAGCCTTTCCTTAATAATTTCTTCCCTGGACACCTGCTCTCCCATGTGCAACAGCAAATATGGGAGGCAATTCCTGGAACTGATCAAGCTACTTCCCTAAAGGCTAGAAGAAAGATTATTACTTTTATAAAATACTTAGGAGGCTCTCGGATGTTGAGGGCAGATAAAGCTGGAGAAGCGGGAAAATCCTATTTGATGGGTAATGAACCATCATTTATTCAGTAAAGTTCATGAAGCTGTCAAAGTTGATGTTGTCAAAATAATAATTATATCCTTAATAATAGCTCTTATTTCTATATCTCCAGGGCTCAAAGTCATCCAGAACTAGAAGAAAAGTCAATATTAAATAAAACCAGATGTCTCTAGGGAAGGGAAAAAGATTGTCCAAATAGGTTGAATAGGTGTGTATTCTAATTTTTCTTTAATCAAGACATTTTCAACGCACTTTCCTATCTGTGTATATTCATGTGTAATATATATTAGAAACACACATATATATTCTGTTCTTCTGGATGTTTGTGATGAGGTGCATGAGACATTTTCCGTGAAGAAAAGATGAATAATTTCCAAGAACAGCAGGGCTACATACCTCTCTAGAAGGAATAGATCTCTGCTCTCTCCACAGAGTAAGCAGGAGCTTGGCTTTTTTAGGCTGGGACCTAGTAAAAAGCTGGATGGCATTTTGTGTATTTTCTCAACACTATTAGTAGCAATGTCCTTTCCGTTCCTTCCTTGTACTTCACATACTTGATGTTAGTCTGCATCTCTTTCTACAGTCTATCTTCTGCTCAGGCTCTCACTTTTTCTGACACATCTTTTTCTGTTGGGTTTTTTCTTGGTTTGGGTTTTTGTGGGATTTTGCATTGTTTTGTTTTGTTCTTTTTTTTTCTTCTTCTTCTTTAAAGGGGATAACAACAATACTAATGGTACAGGGCAATATGCACTTGGCTCATGCTGTTAAGTGGCTCTGTGGAGTAGTAGTGAGCTCCCAAGTGGGCAGAGCTGTTCCACCTACTTGTGTTGCTCTCACAGCTGGCTGCCCAGAGACAAGACTGGCAAACAAACAGCTTGGAAAGAGCTTGCAGCTGCTTGTTCTTCTCCCCAGCCTCAGGACAGCCATAAAGTGTTTCTGCAGTGGGAGTGTGTATTTGGAAGCTTTCTTCCAGGCTGCTCCTTTTCTCTCCTCACTTGGCACCATCTCCCACACAATCATTTCCCTCAGCCATTTACAGGAAGAACAGCCTGCCTGGACTTGTAGCCAGTATCACTCCCCTCCCCAGGGTTAGGAAGGGTGGACAGAGTCACAGTACTCCTCCAAATTATCCATATGTGAAGTTGGGGATGAGAGATGCAGCCCGGAGCAGCAGGCAGAGCTTCTTAAGGATTACAAACACCTGGAATATGACTAGCTCTTGGTTCTGCCTTCAGGCTCTATAGGATGTAGACTTTCAGTGTAGCCATATAATGCAAAATGGTTTGTTGTTGACTTTATTAGTCTAGTTGCTAATTAATAGACCAAATAACACCATTACCACCAATGCCAACAGATCTGTACTTTAGCCTGAACTCACTCTCAGTAAGAACAAGGCCAGGTTAGATCCTTGGGAGTTTGAGTTAATAACTGTTTTTGCAAAAGGTTCAAGTGATGTGAAGCCAAATGACATAGACAACATTTACAGTGAGCTGGAGCAAACTTGTCTCTTTTATTCACATCGGTAACCTGGGTTGTTAACGAGGTAAGGAAGATGTTTGATACACTTAGAAAACAGGAGCCACATGCAGTGCTGTTTTCTGTGACAGGACTCAGTGGTCAATAGAATTTCTGTATTCTGAGTGCATGGGCCAATAAATAATTCTGTCATCCATATCTCATTGAAAGCTCCTGCAGCAGGAGCTCATGCCAGAAGGTCATCACATCTGCAGTGGTCAAGGGGAGGTGGGCAACGGTTCTGAAAAACACCTCCTCTTGTTTTGTTCCTATGCACAGATAATGGCATGCTTCTTCCACTGGGTAAGAATTGTTGCCATAGTAATGTTTCCAGCACTCCTTTGGATCAATAGCAGAACAGAGGTTTCCTCAGGTATTTCTGTTGTTTGCAAGCCTGCAGTGATACCCTATATATATATATTTCTATTCCCTTCTATAAAATAAGTTTGTTCGGAGATCTTTCAACACTGTAGAATTATGCAAAGAAAGCAGCATGACATGGTGTGCAAAGATGTTGGGCTGGAATCAGATATCTGGTGGGTAAGTGCAGTTCTGTCAACAGAGTGGAGTTGCATTTGCTTAATCAAACCCCTGAACTTGGCCCTCGTAGGCCTACTGACACCTCATCGAATATGGGAACAAACCAAAGCTGCAGAACTGGTTGCATTTTGTTTTTACAAAGGCTCCGGATATAGTTTCATTCACACATCAGTGGGACATTTTCAGTTGATTTCAGGTTCATTCGCTGGTCCATGGACACTGTAGGTACCTGACATATTACTACAGCACAGGTTCGAGCCGATTTGATGCTAATAATTCTAGGACAGGGGTGAAATGGGAGCTTTCCATGTATTGTTAAGGGCTGAATCTGCAAATGTGTGGGTTTAGTCACTGCACTGTCACTTTCAGCAACCACTTTTAACATGTAGATCATCAGAATCTGCCCGTCTGCTCTGCACATGCCAAAAGACTGTGTACGCATTGAATAGAAGTCCTCTATTGTGTGTTATGTATTCTGTGTATTTCCCCTACATAACCTAGCAGCTAGGGCATATCTCAGCATTTGAAATTAGCTAATTTAGATGTTTACTGGGAGCAGTCCCATTCCCAGTAAACAACTTGAAACAGCCATGCTGTGTGGGAGTTTTAAGAGTCAATATGAGCCATCCATATAAGTTGACCTCAGTTTTGGAGAATGGCTGTGAGCACAGTTAATGTATGAAAGCAGGCTTTGGTTGAAGATGAAGAATTGCCATGTCTAAATGTAGGGTTTTTTTAATTTAATATGAAGAGCTCAGGACAAACTTTTTTTCTTGAGGTAGAAAATGTTCTGCTTGCCACATTGATATACAAGCCATAAAGGAGAGAAAGATTTGCTAGCAATATATTTTTCATCTTTTTAGGAAAAACATCTCAAAACTCTGCTTAAATTTCTCCATGAGATAGTGATTCTCCCACTTCAGTAGTTTACATCTAAACCTTGCCATTCACAAGCCTATTATGTATTTTTCTGTGTGTAGATCCCCTTACAAAGAGCTGTATTTACCTACAGATGCTGCACAAGGCTCCTTCAGGTATTACAGTTATTCACGTCTAATTGGAACGGGAACATGCTATCTTCTGCAATTATGCGGTACATTTTTTAAATAGCGACTAATATTTCATTGCCTGCTGGAAACATCTCCAAATCACAAATACAAGTGGCTTCTGCAGGAACAGTGGTAATCAACACCATAGACACAACTTGGAGAGAGATTCATTAGAGTTCCCCCACAATTCCTAGGCTGGTGTCTGCACGCATATCTCATCACGGAGCAGAAAAAATTAGGCACTACTTCTTTTCCTTTTAGCTGACATTGCTCAGGAGATCTGGTATTTCATATCTACTTATTCTCCCCTCTCTTTGCTCAACCAAAACTCAAAGAGCTTTCCTTTATCTTCTACAACTCCTTCTTCCTTGCTGGCAGCAAGGCCCTCTTGCCTACTTCTACACATCTGGCCTTCCAGAAAAGGATAAAGGAGTAGGGGAGGAGGAGAAGATACATGCCTGGGTTTTGCCATGAGATGAAGACAGGAATCATCTAGGCTGCTGGACACTGGAACTCACTCTCAAATCCTGTGGCTGTTGTGTTATAATTTGCCTTTGTGGCCTTGTGAAGAAAAAGATGGGGGAATTCATCTGAGATTTCTGTTCATGGACAGCAGCTTGCTGTGATGATATGATTTTGCCCGTGTTATTCAGGAGGTACACACGCCTTCCTGACAACTGCCTTCTCAACAAAAATACTTGTTAAATATTTTATGCCAGAAATATCTCGGAATTCAGATATATTCTTGGACTTTCTGATATACTCCCATATATATGCTGAAAATACTTCAGTGAGGAAGGGCAGAGGTACAGTAACCCTGTATGAGGAGAAACAGAGCAAGATCTGCGAGAATCACTGCTGAAATGGAACAAACCAGAGGTCACTTTTTGCTCCCAGGGTCACAGCCTTTTTTGTCCCAGATGGTTGCTCAGATGTGAATAGGGACTGAATACAAGTCAAATTAGTTAAAATCTGGCTTATGTGAAGGACAAGAGAAGTTTTCTTTCCAACATCACAGGCATCAACACACTCAAGCCATGAGCACCATCAGTGCTGAGAAGGTGCAGTTTTATCTGCTTCTGGCTTGCACTCAGCAACAGTGAAAATAAAGTCTGAGCCATAAAAGAGGGGGTTTTACCAGGTTTTAAAAGTAAATGGGTAAATTCATGGACTGACATTTCAGGACCAAAAATACAGCCTTAAAATGCAACAGCTGCAGGCATGAGCATCACCTGGTTAACCAGGTCTTCCTGTTAAAAGTCTAGCTGGTAGCTTAGATCAGCTGGAGAAGTGAATTGCTGTAGCAAGGCCTTACATTCTATCTCAGTTGCTGTTTGTTCCCTAAGGGAATGCCCCCGAGGCTACCGCTGGCACTTCAGCCTTTCTGTTTACCCACTCTCTCATCCAGAATTCACCCGCCTCCACATGGTGTTCCTTGGCATCCTCTCCAGCACAGAGCTTGCAGTAACTCTAGCTTTGCTCGTCTCTGCACACAAGCGAGAAAAACGCCTGCGTATAAGCTAACACACAAATGCCCTGCCACCTGGCCAGAGGCAAACTGCAAGGCACTGCTAAATAGATGCCAGAGCTTCCACGCTGTCCTGCTAGCTTTCCTCATCAGGCAGCTCATCGCATTCAGGAATCACGCTGTTTTCGTCTGCTGTCCCCTGCAGTTTGGCAGGAGCATCCTCTGAAGAGACCTAGCAAGAGCTAATGCTTATTAACTCCTCCTCAGATATCCATTGGTCTGGATGCACTGAGATACCATGGTAATGAGAGCAGTAAGAGCATCTAGACAGACAGACAGACAGACAGACAGTAGTCCCACAGCTCAGGGAGAAATTTTGCCAGCAGATATTTCAGCAAATTAACTGTTACATATTCTGAACAGAGGCCTATGCGAATGTGCAACCCATGTGTACGGCGAACATAGTGATTGCCTGCTATGACAGCTCTTACAGGATATCACAGGGCCTTTGGCAAATAGGCAATTAACAAAATACTTAAAAAATTAAAATGACATCTAACATTTGACAAGCTGTGCTATTAAAAGGGCTTCTTCAGTAGTACAGTTTTTTTTCTGGTAGTGATGGGGAGCCAAACCAATCTTTGAGATTACAGTTCTTAGAAGGAGGGTATTAAATCACTTTAAAAGACTGTCTCTTACATAGCCTAGACTTAAAAGTCCCCGCAACCCTTTCTGATAAGGATTTCAAAGTGCAAGATCCATTTCTGTCTTAGATGTCAATCAGCCATGCACCATCCCCTGATGTGCATTGTCTTGATAAATATAAATCTTGATTGACTCAGGTGTGGAAATTAGGAGTTGCCTTGAATATGTTTGTTTGTTTGTTCTCAGGCATAAATCCTGTTTGAACAATGAGGGCATGGCTCTCCAAAGAGATGAGCACCTGCAGCTCACATGCCTCTCAGCTGCAGCTACAAATGCCAAGCGGCTCTGAAAAGCCAGGGTTGTAATTGTTCCACTGGATGAGATTTATCCAAACAGTATCGATCGGCAACTAAATCTCAGTATAGGGCTGCCTTTCCCTTTCCAACTTAACTGTCTTTACTGCTAAGCCTAGATTCTGTGTAAAACATTCAGAATAATTTTCTTTAATTAAAAGACTGCTGTGAAAGGAAAGAAAGGCAAAGATGTGCCTTGTTCTGCAGTACAATAAAAATAAGTAAATACAATTCCAGTTAATTATCCATCACTCAATGCAGAGACTTCTACTTAATCTAATCACTGGTTAATTAGGTTGTCTGTTTTATTTGATCAAATCTACTGTAACCAAATCATTTGCATTTGCATTGTGCTTTGTTTATTTTGATTATTTTCTATTATTAAAAAGGTCAGTGTTGGGTCAACTTAGGCCTGTATTTGTTGTTCAGTACAGCAGGATTGCCTGTTACATAAATGTCTTCCTGCAGAGCCCAATCTGAGGCTCAGACTTTTAGAGCTATACAGGTACTGAAGGATCTAATCCCTAAGATTTTCAAAGGAATTAGACACCCTGCTCTGATTAAAAAGCCTTATCTTTGACAAGCAACGTTATATTCAGTGAGGTATTCCCCAGAATCAACAAGGTATTTCAGCAAGGAGTGAGGAACCTAAATGGAAATGGCTCTAGTTTGGCTTTCAGTGAGATTTAGAGCATTTTTAGGGAGGTTTTACCTTCCTATAAGCTAACAGGTATGCTTACCCAAGGTAGCTCTCTATCCCAGCTGCCAAAAGAGAGGCGGTGCACAGGCTGAAGCTGGCCAAAGAAACAGGCCATTCCTGGGTATTTTAGAAGAATAAGGAGCAAGATACTTTTTCTTTTAACAAATGTAAAAGATTATAGGCTACAGTTGAGATTGTGATGCCTTGGTTCCATATTGACATTAGCCTGGTGCAGAGAGGACACCCTCAAGCTATTCAAGCTGGGATAACTGATAAGCAACCAGACCAGAACTGGGACATTGAAGGGTTCAGAGGACCTGAGAACAAGAATAGCAATGAGTCCCTAAATTTCCCCATGTAAATATGAATACAGTGGCTTCACCGCTTCTCCCTAAAGTGTTGTTCAAGACCATGATGAGTACATGAGAGAAATTTCCTTATCTTGAATATGTGAGAGCTGGAGTTGGTGATAAGAGCAGGGATAGTATAATAAAGAGTGCTAATCTCATCATAGCAATCCTGCTGTGTATATTGCTCAGGGCCAGCTCTAGGTATGGGCAAAATAGGCAGTTGCCTATGGCAACAGACTGCTGGTGAAACTGGAGTGAGTTCAGGCTCCTGCAGCTGCCTTTGTCAGTGCCAGTGCCCTGGAGACCCAAGCTGGTGGCTTAGGACATGTGGGGCTATGGCTTTTGATGGCAACAGTGAAGACCTGTGGGCTTCTCCATAACTGTGGTCATCCACCCTTTGGTCCCCTGGCACCTCTGCCATAGCCAAGGTGGAAAACATGACTCTCCAAGACCCTCCCCTGGCTCTGCTGCTTGCTTTTTTGCAGCAAAATTCAATCTTGCAAGTATTCCTGAGATATCTGGAGTTATGGTTGCTTAGGGCAGCTTAAGGTTACCCAGACGTACATCTTTATCGGCTCCTCAGAGCAATGGCAACAACAACACTGACAAAAAGAAGTCAGAAAGGTGTCATTCTGTGTCAGGAGAAACAAGCCAGGCTTTGCAGAAATGTGCAAGCAAAGACCAAACAATTTTTTTGTGAAATCGTGCCAGACAGCTAGGGATATTACTGTGCCAAAATAATGCAAATCATGGTAAGTGAAGAAGAATTGTTGCAGGGTCATTCTGGGAACTGATCCAAAGCCAAGACCCACCAGCTAGCAGCCTCGCATTTTCTCTGACCCAGACAGAGCATGAGCATCACTTGTGTTGGAAACTCATAACTATGATTTCCAGTGCTTTTGCATTATAAAGCAATTTCTGAAAAGTCATGATTTCTCATTGGCAGGTGCTCCATCACTGAGAAGCATCTGAAGAAGTGCTTTTTCAAAGAATTTGATTCCAAGGCTCATGAACTGGTCTGTGCACATTTGTATTTACAGAGCACTGAACTGTATTTGCTTTGTTGCTTCATTACTAGAAATATTATCTGCTTGCAAAACAGTACATGTTTGGGAAAGGATTTGGTCGGAGGGTGAGGTTGCTCAAAGTTTATTCTTTGCTCTCATTGCCAATTACTGCTGATGCCTGCTGCTTATGTAAGTGGTCTGGTTGAAAAAGGCAGCTCCTTTTTTTCGTGTCCATAAATGATCCACTGCTTTTTGGTATCCATTTGCAAAGATACAGCAAGGGCATAAAGTTAACAGCCAGGCACATACTGACTCCCACCTCTTCTCCACATGGAATCTCCTGGGCTCAAACAAGGTGAAGTTCAGCTTTTCCTCAAAGACCCGCTGCTGTGTGTCTGTAGATATTGCACTGGGGATATTCTGTGCCCCATTTAGAAAGCTTTCCATAGTGCTGCAGTCTGGGATTCCTAGTCCTTGTCTTGCCTGGACCGCACCTGCAAGAGTCTGTGGCTGCAAGTTTCTGTGGCTGGTTTGGGTTCTTTCCTTTAGCAGCATTATATTTTCAGCAGATTTTTTTTTTTTCAGCAGAAATGAGCAACTCCAAAACTGGTGGAAATTTAAAGAAGAGTCAAGAGCCAGTCAGTGAACAATTCAAAATCCATCCATGCCGCTCACTGTGCCTGGTTGCTCACTCATGGAGAAATTGATTCATTTATTTGTGGTGCCACTTTGGAATCAGCAATAGAGTTGTCATTCTTCTAGCTTAGCTAAGATGACATTATTCTAGAAATATCTCTTTCTACCAACCCAGGAAGATGTTTTTTTCCCCTGAAGTTGTCACTGAAAGCAGAGATACTCCAGAGCCTCAGTCCTGAAGAAGTCTTCCAGCAAAACTCTCCCAGTGTCCCTGGCTGCGGAGACCTTTTTACAGAGGTGCTGTTTAATTGCTATTATCAGCATTCATAGATTCATAGATCAAAGGCTGAGAGGGACCATTGGATCGTCTCTTTTGACCTCCATGAGCCCTTAAATGTCATCAGTTACCCCGGCATTGAACTCATGTTTTATCTTTAGCATGTGTTCCAGTGGGGATGCAAAGTTACCACGGGACAGAATTCAGCACTTCTGGTGGTTCATCTTCTCCGCTGTTAGAAATACACACTACATTGTGGCAGTGCCTGAGGGAGCCATCTCAAGGCCTAAGGCCCCATTATGCTGGCCCCATTGTATATAATTTAAAAAGACAGCTATTGCCCCAGAGAACTTGGAGACTGTAACGTGTATGTGAGGTTTAATGTCAAAGAGAATATTATGCACTTGGTTTCAGGCTGCTTGGCCAAGTGAGGAAAAAATTAAACAATACAGTGGCCTGAAGTAGGGCTGAAACACAGAATGCAGGCAAGAGGTTTGCACAAAAGAGGAATGATTCAGAGCGGACAGTTGCCTTTAGCATGGTGGTATAATTTATAAATCAAAATAAATAAGTAGAACATGTAGAAGAAATAGAAAATAATAATAAATAGAGAAAAATTCAATCAGGTCCCTGAGGATTAAAGAGAAAAAATAGCCTTGAGGAGAGCTCGATGCTGATCTTTTCCTGAGCTCTGGGTGCCTGCATTTTCTTTGCAAAATGATAAATAATAAAAATAAGCAGCAGGCTTAAGGATTTTCAAACTGGTGATTAAGATGCTCCCACATATACAAAATACTAATGTTTCCTGGTGTATAAATTCATTAATCTGATTAGAAAGAAAGAATGGACTGAGCAAAATAACACAATTAAGTCCCTGAATGCATGGTTGAAGGTAATTTAGGGGTTTATTTCATTCTTTTATCCTCTGAAATATCACCTCAGTCTTATGAGTAATACTTTTTCCTTCTGGGGTTCTTCATTAGTGGTTGGGATGCATATTTACTTTCTCTTTTCTCCTCTGGAATATCTATTGGTATTTTTAAGCTGGCCTTTTTCCTTCAAACTAAGAGTTAAAACCTTAAAACTGTGTGTGCCTCATTCTTTGTTTGCATAACATTTGTACCCCTTAGGTGAACTGAATTTGGTGGGCTGCCTCCCCCATGATTCCTGTTCAAGAGGAGAATGAGGCCTATTACTTTCCTGACTACAAGCTGATAACTGCTGGCTCTTGGGAAGAGTCAAACACTGCAGCTTAGGGTGAGAAACATTCAGCCTGTGAAGTAGCACACATGTTGCTCGATTTCAAGTTGATATTGGTTTAGCTGGTCAGGGTCCTAGAGCTATTGCAGTAAGGCTTGAGCCATTTACAGGCCTTCCCAGAAATTGAGTTAAGGTAAAGTATTTGTAAACACTTTGCACTCCTCATCACTAGTCATAACACAAAGACCCAAACTGAGGAAATGTTGGATTAGACCCTGAAAAGCATCACTGGAAAGCTAAATTCAGTGACACTAGAGCAAATTACCTCACACAATAGTAACACAGAGCACGTACAAAGGATTTCAGCTTCTTGGGGCTGTTTCTGCTTGGATTCAGCCTTCCAAACCCAGGAGTGCATTGCTTAACGCAGCTCTGCTTGCTCAGATTGCTTGCTCTAAGTTTCCAATAGCCTGGCAAAGGGTCTACGTGGCCCTGTAGCAGCCCTGCACATGGTGACACATACCCTTACCTCCTCCAAGGCAGGCAACAGCAGGGCTATCGAAGAAGAATTGTGCCACGAGAGCAGATAGATGCAGGGAGAACATCAGTACTAAAGGTAGTAGTGTAGGCTGAGGCAGGAGATCCAGTAGAAAAGCTTCTTGCCAACTGCTATGCAGGGGGAGAAGCTGTTCTGTAGTATTTCTTGCTCGGATGTGATGGCTATTCAAATACCTTTAAATACATCCACTTATCTTTGAAGTCAGAAACAATATTTAAGATAATCCGTAAACTGCCAGACACAAAAGGCTCTGGAAGAAACTGAAGGAAGCAACCAATAGATGTGCATCATCCAGCACAACACAGTGTAGGAGATTCACTGGTGCAGAGGAGACACGCGAACAGTGCTGCTGATTAAATGCCACCAGCTGTCTGTTAACCTAAGTTCAAGGTTAGCAGGTTGGCAAAGACATCCCAGCTAGGTCTGGAAGTCTGTCTGGACCTATCAATCCAGGATCAGATCTGCCCAACCACAGGTACCCTACTCAGACCTATGCATGCTTCACAACCCTGTGCATCCTTTCCAAGGCTGTGGGTGTGACACACTAGTTTTGTAGAAAAGAAGCTCAGCTCTAGAAGCAGTAGCTGTTTGCAGTCCTGGTCTCTTCACTCCTTCATACTATTTCTGAGCCTGCTTGAGGCTCAGTGCAGTGGACAGGGGAAGGTCTGCACAGAGACATCTCTTTCTGTGCATAGGACAGAGAAGCTGAAGCAAGGGGCTGAGGAATGGGAATGTGGTCCCTAGAGAGATGTCCTGCCTGACTGCACATGCCAAGGAGCTCCAGCAAGAATTCCGCTAACAGGAAACCTATTTCCCCCCTAATTTTACCACTGTATGAGAAGACGAGTACTTAGGAAGGAAGACCAAGATCATCCTGGTTACTTTGCATGACACACAAGTGTTCAGAACAAACTCCTCTCGTCCTTCCAGGTGCCTTTACCCTGGTGTAACTCTAAAGACCTAATTGGAGCTACAGCTTTGTCAACAAGAAGAGACACTGACACTCTGGCCCCCTTGAGGAATGTAATGCAGTAGCATTAAAGAAGCAGAATGATTGGTGCCAAAGAGGAAGACAGGTCAGCAGAGGCTTCTGTCGGTAGTGAGAGAGTAAGATGCTCTGATTGGAGTTCCTCTCAGCCCTTCCTCATCAGAAGGGCAGGAGCTGCATTATGGAACCATCGAATTAGAGTGAAATTGCCGACTCTCAGCAACCTGCCACATTCTAAGAGGAACTCTTGGTGAAAAAAAAAAAAAAAAGTAGGAAAAAGCCCTCCATTTTTTCCCCTATAAAATTGAAATAAAGCAAGTAATGGTATATGTCAGTCCCTCCAGAAGTCTTCACATTTCCCTTCACTCTCAGAATTCAACTTAATAGGCTCCAAAGATAGACTGCTTTAACAGTCAGTATTCTGACATCTCTTGGTGTTATCTAGAAAATGTCAGCAGCTCAAATGTGGAATAGAAATGTGGCTTCAGTTTTCTTTCAAGCAATTTATTAATTTTTTGTCCGTTGACATCCAGTAGCTGCAGGGGTAATGCCTCAATTCCTGAAGTAGTTGCAATTAAATGAAATGTGATAAAAAGAGACATCCAAATTTCAAAAAGGTTTCAGATTAAGTTTTTGAATATGTAAATTTAGAAACATAAATTTAAATTCAAACTGGGGGGCGGGGGGAGATTCATAATTCACATTATGAATCTTACATAGGCATGTCTTGGTCAATTTAATTTAAAGTAAAAAATTACTAAGGTCCAGACTTTCTACACATATGATGCAAGAACAAGCTTTGTGACTAGCTATATGTGGACAAATGCAATGCCCCAGCATGTTACTACAACTTCTGTCCCCTTGTTTTTTTCAAACATCTTTGCAAGTTTGCATACTTTTCACTGTTGATGCAATTGATTACTCTGTTTGGTTTGGGGGTTTTGTGAGATTGTTCTTTACTGAGTCTCAGCTTTCCTTCAATTTGCTATGGTCCCCTTGTACTTCTAGTGGTTTACAAGAGTCCAACAAGGACTCAAACTTCTGTCTCATCTCCTACTGTCTCAAGTCTTGCACTCCTTTGTCTACTTTGTGGTGAGAAAATTTAGGTGGTGTTTTCAAATCCAGACCTCTGATGAAAACTCCTCATTCCATTTTCTTTCTGATTTTCCTTATCGCATAACTGTAATCTTAAACTCAGGATAGCTAAACCGATACTTGTTTTTCCTCTATGTGAAACTTTTCCTTATTCCTGTGTTTCTCCAGTATCACAGATGTGTTCCCCTTGACTTAGTCCTCCCATATCTGCTCTAGATTTTGTCCTTTTCATCCTTACAATACTTGTCATGAAGCTCATTTTTTTTGCCATCAGCACTAACTTTCTCATTGCCTTTCATATCAGAAATGTTAGTTCCCTGAAATTAAATTAAAATATTAACTCTTGAGGTTGTCTTTGAGACTTATCTCTGGCCACAACCCACTGTGCATCCCATGGTTTGGTCAACATTTCTTACCTCTGCATTTCAGACTTTTAATTTCTTAGCTTCACCATTTCTGTTGGGATTAATAAACGAGGACACTGAACTTGCCATTTTTTACAGAATAGTTCCAGTCTCTTCTGCCCATCAGTTTACCTCTCTATCTAAAAGATGCATCTTATCCTCATGATTCACTTTAGATTTTGCAAAAAAAAGGTACTAATAATTCACTTCTGCATAATGTCTTAAAAAAACCACAACACACCGCTGTTCTGAATTGGCTCAGCGATGATTTTTCTTTCCTATGCTTTCCACTCCAGTTTATTTCCACATTCATGCCATTACTCTTTATTACCTCTTTTCCACAAGTCAGTAATGGTAATATCAGTGACAAAACCTGCCACCAAGAAACCTACAAATCGTGCACCAGCTAGAGAGTCATCAAACAGCAGGTTATCCTCTAAATCATATCACAGATGCCTCTGCATCTGTGTTTCTACCATGCAGCCCCAAATCATATGACTGCCTCTGCATCTGTGTTTCTCCCATACAGCCCCAAATCTGAAAGAAACTGCCATCACAGAGTGGTATCACCGGCTGCTGCCATAATATAGATTCATTAGTGACAAATATCAGTACCCCGATTAAACCTGACTAAAGAAAGAGAGAGCATTTCAATTTTAATTTTATTTAGATCCATTAGAGAAAAAAAAAAAACTGAAAATCCAGAAAATTCAGTTCCAGTTTTTCACATCCACAAAATCAGAGTGTTAGGCACAATGTTGAAAAGCTTTACTACCAAGAAATATGCAAGACTTCCCTAAAAATCTTCCCAGAGAATGCTTAAGTCTGGGGTTTTTTTCTTATCCTAACAAGGATTAAGGTCATTCAGTCTTCCTCTCCCTGCTAAAATATTGTGTGGATTACCAAAATGTGATGGGCACTTAAATGCCATGCTGCTATTGCCTTGAGCCAAACAGATATGCAAAGGGGCAGCAGGAATGTGTGATAAAGCACATTTTGGAATGGAAACTAATGTTTTCTTTAGCACCACTCTAACTCAGAGGGCATCTTGGATTCATTTTAATGGACTGTCAGCAGCAGTTTATAAAATTAGGTTCCAAAAGGATAGTGCTAATCTAAAACTTTAATTCCTTGTGAGCAACTACAAGTAATCTCTTACAACTACAATGCTGCATGGAAGCGAGAGGAGGTCTGATTTTTATTTACCTGTTCTACCATTTTTGCTCATGTATTGTATTTTGGATTAAAAAGCTTTGGTAGCAGAAAGTAATCGCTGAAGAATAATAACCTGGCATTCTTATATATCCATCAGAGATGTGGGTTGGCTCGGTAATATGGAAAATTGGCTGGAGAACAGAAACTTAGAGACTAGCATCCTAATTGGAGAGATCCAGAGTAGGTTTTATTATTTGTCTTCCTTTTCAGAAAGATTGTCTTTGTGCGTGTGTGCGTGTGCGTAGAAGGGCTTGGCAATGATATAATCTTGGAAGGCTTTTAATCAGCTCAAGGAGCTTAACTTAATACAAGGAAATGTATCATAAATGCTAAAGAAGTTGGCCTGTCAGTCAGCGAGCAGCTGAAGAGCTGAAGGACAACACGCAACACCCATCAGGCAGTCAGCGCCGGGACTAACAAATGCCAAGGTAGGGGCTGCAACAGAACCCACGGGCTAATAACTTGCAAAAGGTAACGAACAGCTGAGTATCGCTTGGCGTTACATGTCCTACCCACCACGCTTGTGTGCACAGAAAGCAACTAAGTAAGCTCGTGAGCCAGGATCTGACAACTAAGCTGCATTCACACATGACTAAAGGGAACCTTAGCAGTAAGGATGTGACATGTGTAGCTTAAATTTATGACGGTTCATCTGCTGTGTGAGTGGTATCTTGAACGGAGTCCAACAGCTCTTCCGTCAGCTGCATCCATATGCTATGCATGTGTTCCCTGCTAAGCGCATCTTTTAAATTTAGTCTTTGTGGGTGCATGTTCTACACTTTCTCCATGTTTGTGGCTCTTTCGTGTGCATTCTTTAGAAAAATACTCCTGTTCATTTCAAAGGCTGTCGCGAGCTCTTCAGATGCTCTCCAGCCGTTCAGCTGTGACCTTGGCAAGGCGCCCCAGTGCCCTCCCTCCCTCCCCGTTTCACCCCACTGTGCAGCAGCCACCGCCGCTCTTTGGGCTGCACTGAGTCGTGAGCTCCTCAGGGAACCATTAGTGCTTCCCGCTCCTTTGTTCAGAGGTGGTGAGCATCCTGCTGGTGCTTGCAATGAGGTTTGCCCCCATTTAAAATTTACAGACTCATAAGGCAGAGTGATCTGAATATGGTGACAAGGCTCCCCACACAGCATCTTTTCTGGTGATTTTGAGCCTCATCCGTCGATTTTTTTTAATCGATGTTTGCCACTAACAAGAAGTCCCTTGTCACATTTTTGCCATATGGGATAAAGAGTGTTTGTATCTTTGAGAGCAATAGTTGCCCTCCGAGATTCTCTCCCAAGTCTCCAAAGTGAAAGAACCTTTCCTCCAAGAAACTGTGAGCCAAGCAGAAGTAGGTGTCAAACTACCCAGTAGCACAATGACACACACACAATAGATTATAAAAGCCTTTTCTCTGGCAGGCATTTGTTCCCAAGTCTTCTTCTGGAACAGAACATACTGCCCTACACATCAGCAAGGAACTGAAGGCTCAAGGAAAATAAGAAAATTAGAAGGGAGACAAAGCATGAAATACTCTTCTCACAACTAACAAATGTGGAGGAGTACTGCTCTGATATTAAACACTGTTCTTCAGGCTCGAGAGTTCAGATTTATGAAAGAAATGCATTGCAGTTCNAAAAAAAAAACCAAACCACCAGAAGTGCGAAGTGCTAAAAAGTATTGTCTGCATGTTCAGGAATAAAATTGTAAGCTAACATTTGAAACTGAACAGTGGAAACGCTTAAAAAGCCAAGGGATTAAGGAATCTGCTGTAGCTCGCATGGTAATCTATGCCAGAAAAAGTACAGAATTTGGATGTCTTCTGGTTTTAATGACACACACTGTTTCCTCTTCCCACAGATAACCCTACTGATGTGGTCGTCTTGCAAGGAGAGGGTGAATTAAAAAATAGCGTCTATTCAAATATTTAGCACATGCCCACAGTAAAATTCATGTTACCTAACTTCAGCAGTCGGAAAGTTGGAAATGGGATTCATCTGCCCAAATTTAGATTCCTACAGTGCACACGTCAACAGCTGAGCTAGTCATACTAACTCCTTTATAGGCAATGAAGAGAAACAGGCACTTCTGATGCGTAAGCACATCTCATCCTAAAAAATATGTCTAAAAGAGATCCAGAGAATCACATGTAGAAGTGGCTTTTTCTCCACCAACTATAAAGAGCGCCCATCCAGTCTGTTACCGTTATGGCACAGGCTTCTAAAGTTTGGCGAGATGAAACTCTGGGTCTCTAATTGAAACCAGTCGTTCTCATTCCCTCATCATGTTGGCAGAGATAAACAGTCGTTTCTTGGTCATCTTGGTCATCTCCCTCAGCGATACATGCCTAAGATATCTGGCATGACCTGCCCTCCAGAGGTATTTGCTTCTGGGAGGTGGAAGCCTCTGGGGTTGCTGAGGACTGTGAGCTGAGAGGAACTGAAATTAATTTGATCCATTCCTCATTCCCACACATCTATTTTTGTAGGTTTAAAATGTTGCTGCTGTGACTATGGGAGGCTCAGGAGGACAGTGCCAGCAGAGGAGGAGGGGGCTCCAAGGGCGAGTGAAATCTGAATGTGTCATTTTTTTTTATGCATCCTTTAAGCTGCTGCATTCTCTGAAGTTTTACCTACCCTGTCAGTATGTACGCTGTCAGTTTTGGCGGGGAAGGGCATTTTTTTTCTTCAGAGATGCCATGCTGAGCACACCAGGCTTGGAGACCTGAGCCAAAGCCAGCTTGCCTTCCTCCCCCAAAGTCCCCCATTGATAGCACACCCTAGGCAGGGAGCCATAGGAAGCCACAACGGTGAATGGGGTATTAAGAATAATGAAACTGGAAATGGCTTCTCTTTCTTCCTCCATTTGTCCTGCACAATGAGATAATCCCTCAATTCACAGTTATTTCATCCCTCTCTGATTCATGCAGGGATCCCATCCCTGGAGTATGCAAATGGTGGGCTGCAGGTTTTTCTGGTCACTGCCCTGCATTTCGCTACCTCGCCAAGTGAGGCGTGAGGTCTCCTGCAGAGCTTGTGTGTAGCTCTCTGATGTGGCTGTGCATGCATACAGGCATGGACACACCCAGAGCACCATCTTGGGGAAGGTGGCATTGGTTGTGGAGGGACTCATTTTTCACCCTGCCAGGTGCTGAGGGAAACTCTCAGCAAAATATATGGCTTTGTTTTGCACTATCCCTCCAGAAAGCCAGTACAAAGTCTCACACCTCTTTTTCCCATTTAAGAATGCTTTAATTACCTGCCACATGCAAAATGGATCCTCATTAAAGAGAATTTATCCTAAAACAGCCCTGATTAAGCAGTAGTAATTATTGCTCTCTGCCATTAGGCTTAGTCAGTCCCTAGGGAAGCTTCCTGAGGAAGCTCAGGAAGGCAATGGGGACCTCTGCTCTCCAAGGGCAGGGATTCTGGCTTGGCTCTGTGTGCACACAGCCCTGAGCCTGGGGTCTGGGGAGCACCACACTCTGGGGTTACAAACAGGCAGGGGGGTTTGCTTTGTTCTGTGATCCTACAGCAGCACTTCGGGTACCCCCATGAGCCCAGCCTGAGGAGGCATCAAGGCCAGGTTCCCTGCTGTTGACACTGGCCTGGCAGCCATCAGTCACATGCCACAGGGATGCCTCACACCTCTGATTTTGCGTGTACCCTGGCCACACTAGCTATTCTTGGAGCTAGGGACAGGGAGAGCCTCCCCTTCTCCCTCTCTCTCCAGCTCCCACAGGCATTGCTGCCTGCTGTCTGGGCAGCAGCTGAGCAGGCAGCAGCAGCTGTAAGGCTCGCTAGGGGGAAGGGATCATTTATTTAATTTCTCCAGGTCCTTTTGAGCTGTCCATGTTTGTGCCACACTCATCAGACCATGCTCCTCCAGGGCCAAATTGTACCTCTGGATTACCCCACAGCTTACATGGGAGCTATGTTCCTTGCCAGTCTGATGTGAGCACAGAACATCAGAGGAGATGCTCTCAAGTGCTCCCCAGAAGCGGGAGATCTCAGCAGCATCGCTCACTCCACCTCACAGTCATCACCTGTTCTCCCCTGTTGTACTCCTGCAAGGAACACTGGAGCTCATCCTGCAAATGATCTGTTACAAAACAGGGCACACACAGGGGGTCCCTCTGTGGACAGAGGTTTTCATGCTCTGGAAAACTGCTCTTCATCAGCTTCCACAGAAGGCAGTACCTGGATCATCGCATTTAATACTCACTGGAGGGTCTAATGTTTCCGACTGTGTCTCAATTGGTTTCAAGCCCCAAAACACACTTGCCCCACACTGTTTCCAGTGTCAAGGAGCTCCCCAGTTAGTGATGTGCTGGATGAGAAACCAGATGACCAGTGGGTGTTAGGTCCACTGCCTGCTTGTCTCAGGAGAAACACCAGCCCTGTGTTATGAGAGTGAATAAGTACTCCCTGTTCCCTGCCACTCATTCACCTTATCTGATTTCCTAGGTGTGACTCTTTTCCCAGGTGGAAAAGAACCATCTCTGTGGCATCCCAAGGTATTTCTGTTTCTGCAAGGCTGCTCTCTGCAGATCCAAAAGCCAGAACTCATAAGCTGAAGCTGAAACCTTGCTGTTGGCCTGTGTCTCAGCCCACTCTAAATGCACATCTTTGTCAGGAAAGCTTCTGTGACCGCAGAAAGAGCATCTCCTTTCCCCAGTCCCTCTCATTTATGTCCTTCCTGACTTTTCAGATTCAGTATCTGTAGGTTACAAAGCTGGCTGCTTGCTTGTTCTGCTCCTGTGCTTGCAGGACACCTAATAATAGCACTTACCTGGAACATTTAGTTCTCCAGGAACTGCACAAACCCTGATCACCACACTGGGCTCGTGAAGGAGTTGAATATTTGGTGTTGATTTATTGGAAGGACTGGGAAGGCTGACAGCTCCCCCTTCTGCTCTGCCCTCCCCCCACCCCAGCCCCTGCCTTGCATTCCCACGTGGGCAGTCGCACTGGTCCCCAGTTGATTCACCCCCACGCTCTTGGGACTGTGTTCCCCGGGAGCAGGGACCTCTTTGGCTGGAAGCCTGATGCTGTGTTCCTGCATCCAATCCTGACTGTGGTACACAGACCCTCGGCACACGTGGGAGTTGGTTTTGTCATGTGATCACGGCGTATATTCCCCCTTATCATGAAGCCTAGACCCACAGCATATCCATGATGCTCAAAGAGTACTTAATTTTATGGAAAAGTAAAGGGAAATCTAGGTGACTGGGCAATGGGCATGCAGAGTCAGAGGCAGGGGTAAAGCTGTCAGGACTTCCAGAGGACTTCTAGCGATGCATTTCCTTGTGAGGCAGGATGGAGACACATCAAACAGAGCAGCAGATGCTACTGCCGCCTGGGACGACAACTCACACAGGACATCGCAGTGAGGCACATCTTACGCAGAATATCTGCACACAAGCAGATTCCTCCCTCCTCTCTCCCTAGATCATCCTGCCTCGCATCTCAGCCTTAGCAAGTGGGATTCATGCAATTTGGAAACAGATTGAGTAGTGAAAAATAAATAAAACTGTGTTGCGTGTCAGCAATGTTTCCTACTATTCCCGGAAGGTACGTACCAAGCACTACATAATACTGTTGGCATTAATAATTCCCGCATTCTCCTCTATTCCGTCAGTGCTGTGAGTCTTGCTAAGTCTCACATGAAAAGATCTGAATGTGATGGACTGTGCTGAGTTTGCCCAGAATTCTCAATATTCAGCTGAAAATAAACTAGAGCCCTGATGCCAAATTTTCAGAGCTGATGACTTTGCTTCCATCTCAAGCAGAATTAAAAAAAAAAAAAAAAAAAAGACAGATTTCTCTTTTTCTGCTGGAAGTTAGTCATATAATCCTGTAATCAGTCGAGTGCTGGCCTATCATTTGCAAATCAGAATAGATGTCAGGAGAGAAAATATAAAAACTGAACATTCATTGCTCATCCACCGTAATCACCATAAATATATCCTTGCATCTGAGACCAGAAGTGCCAGGTTAGTTTTATTTACAGAAGTCTCTTCACATTATTTCTTTTAAACCTGACTAATGTCTCCCAGCCATTTCTTCTGCAACCAGACTATTAGCTTGTGGGTAGATCCGAGTCCTCCCTCCCCCATCCCACATCCAACATATTTATTTTTTCTGCGTTCGGTCAGATTTGAATTTTCCCATCCAAAGTCAGCTGAGAGACACCTCCAGACAGATGTCTGGATCTATAGCATCTGGGTCTATAGCATGTCAGACTAGCCATCCCAGGCTCCACAGTACCACCTCCTATATTCTCCAGTCTCTCCGCAATACAACCTGTCATCCAAAATCAATCTAACCAACTGCCCTAAAAAGGGCCATATCTCTTAGCTCTTAGTCTGTACTCAGTGCATCGGTCCCGGGTAACAAAGAAAGGGGAAGATCCTGAGCCTGAGCCACCAGATTGACTTTCAGAAGGTCTTTGGACCCCCTCTCTGTGGGGTATTCCATAAATATTAATCTTCATCCTAAGTGTGGAGGTGCAACTGTGACCTGCTGGTGTCAGAGGAGCAGGGGTAGGCAGAGTAACAGGACAACCACATAATATCTGATTATTAGCAGTAGGTCCCCTCCAGTGACTGTGTGTAACCAGACAGACAGGCCCCAAGGGAGCTGGGCGAGAGAAGAGGTGGCAATGCCCATCCCTCGGACACCCACCCCTGCTCTCTTTCTTCACTTTACCTTCCCTTCCCTGCAAGCACTCCTTGTCCACCACGGGCCTCCAGCTCCTCTTTGACACACACCCCTCCCAATAACGTGAAAATTACAGTGCCAACAGGCTTGGGGCTTTCACAGAGTGTTCACGCTAGTGCTGCTGGTGCATTAATAAGGGCAGCAGATTTCACACATCTTGGAGCCATTGTTTCAGGCTGCCAGGAGCGGCAGGAAGCCCGCACAAGCATCAGTTGCACTCTGCTCACATTTGGGGGTTAATTTGCAATCAAAAAGGCTGGAAAGTCTTTTATCTTTTTTTTTTTTTAATGAAAGTTCAGATTCTGAAGAAGCAGAGGATTTTCAAGGGAGAGAAAGGTGTGTTGTTCGCTTACATCAGCCACTATGGCTAGAACTGCTGAGGTGAAACCTTAGCGAAGCCAAGGCAATCTGTAGCTTTCGTGCCTGTTTATGTGTCAAAATTAACAGAATGGGGAAGGAGAAAATTAGATCTTGCCCTAGTGGCTTGTTTTAATTCTACCAACTGTCTTGATAGCCTCAGCCACAGCTGAGAGAGAGAAGGAGTACAGTCTTTTTCGTTGACAATGATAAGGCCAATTTATAAAGGCACATAAAACACCATGGCACGGTGAGCCAACAGGGCAGGTGTTTGGCACCTCTGTCCTAGAGAGATGGAGATTGTAGGGAATGAGCCTCTCCTGGCTTCATTTATTCAGGGGCCCTTTGGCTGTCCCAGCTCCTGGCATGTTGGAATGAGTTTCTCAGAAACCCTACCCGGAGACCTCCAGCTGGAATGGCTGCTGGGATTCCCTCATTCCCACTGGCAAGTCAGGAGCAGGAGCAAGAAAAAACCAAGATACAGCTGCCCCATGTAGGAAAGTCACTTCTCTGCAGACAGACAGACAGAGGAATGGGGTTGCATGAGTCTTAGCATGCCTATGGGAGTAGGATCTGCATGAAGAATGGCTTTAAGACACTAGGAACAAAAGGCTGGATTCCTACCACTGTGGGGTGAGCATGGCTTCTTCAAGGATGGCTGCAGACTCCCACACATCGAGCTTTACAGTCACTAGCACTAGACAGACACAACTGGGACCAGCAAATAAGATCCAATTCCAGAATAGAAGGAATTTTAAAATAAGCTTTGTCTAAGGGTGAAGAAAGAAACAAGGTGACATTTTTATTTGGGCATGGGCCCATCCTTTCAAGGCTGTATCTCAGAGAAACAGCCTCTGGAAGGGTCTAGGCAGGAATTGGGATAGAAAATGTCTGGAGACATGACATAGGCTGATTTCTGCCAAACCTGACTTAACAGCGATTGTAACCATAGAGTTTTGTTGCAAAAAAAATTTGCGAAACAAACCCAGAACAAAACAACCAACCAACCAAACAAACAAACAAACAAAAAAAAACCCAAAACCAAAGTAATCAAAGTAATCAAAGTAATTCGGAGGCCAGGCATTTTGCACTGTAGAACAGTAAAGACCTATGCTGGTGTAGAAGGCACCAGTAAGACCTCTATCTGTCCAAGCCAACCTGGTATTCCACATCCACAAAATCCAAAATCAACTGGAGCAGACCCAGGGACATGCTACAGGGAACAGGCAGCCTCACTTAGAAGGAGGTGGAGCTCGCCTTGTTAAAGCTAGCAAAACAAAGGATCTGATTGCTGCCTATAAACATATTGGGGGGTAGACACCAGGGAAGGAAAACAGCTGTTATGCTGAAGGACAGCACTTACACAAGAACAAAAGTGTATGAACAGGCTATGAATACATTTGTGAGTATGATTATGGGACATGGTGACTACAATAGCAAAGGACTTGCCTCGGTGACCAGGACGCCCCGTTGGTTTTAAGCTGTGCAGTGAATCCCCTGGCTGTTGTTCCTAATTAATTTTTCTGCTATTAACTTTATGCTCCTTGCCAGATAGTCATTTTTAATTCCTCAGGGTGTATTTGTCATAAGAAAGACATTTTTAGAACAAAAGCACCTAATCCACCCCCCTTCCCACATCCCAAGTCATGCAGGAGATGGGAAAAACTGTTCCTGATGTTGGTGGGAGAAAAGAGAAGGGACTGCCTAAATCATACCTCATGGTGAAGGCAGGAATATTCAAAACTGGAGTAGTTGTTGAAACTTGCTTACCTGCAGGGGCAGATGTACAGGTGGACGAGATCCCTAAAGATGAAAAGCAGAAGCTCTCAGGTGAAGACACATGTGGAAACTTTCTGCACTTGGGACAGCTGTGACCAAGTTTCTGGTTTTTAATATTGCGCTAGTCAGGCTGGGGGACCATTTCTGGCCCCGTTGGGTTAGGAGGCATCTTCCTGGCTTGCTAGAGGCCAGGGCAGTGGAGACAGGGGAAGTCTGTTGGCTGCTTCCTTTGGAGACGATCCCGTGATTCCACCCACCGTTGGGCGTATGCAGGAGGGCTGATTTTTGCACTTCAGGCTCTGGGGAGGCAATGTGCTACTTACTGTGGTTCTGGACTCCTTTTCTGGGCAGAGAATCCTCCATCAGTGACAGATCATTTTTAGTTATTTTGAGAAGAAAAGAATATGCTTTTTTATGTGGGTTTCTTTGGGCTCCAGAAACTATAAACGTCTTCATTTTTAAGCGTCAGCCTTGACACGCACAGCTGATTTAGACCTCGGTGATAAATATATCTGCTCTGCTATGTATCATTATTTCTGAGTTATAATTGAATTAAAATTGTGTACTATGTGGGCAGGCTGTGATAGGTAATTAAGTTTATTGATTATGCCACAGCTCAGTTTGTCAGATGTACAGCACACCCTGCACTATAATTGCTATTATATATACTGGACAGAGCTCTCCTCAGATGGAAAAAACTGGCACAAGGCCATTTCTTCAGCAACAGCTTTCACTGGTTCGGGACTTAGTGTTACTGCTGAAGCTGCGTAAGAGGTTCGTAGGCAAAACAGATGAACCTTGTCTTGCTTGGAAATGTAAAATTATACGTTTATCTATCTCCTCAGACAGGTGGATTGAACAGTCCGTAAAGCTCCTCTCTAAGCCTGTGGTGGTTTATAGGTTCACATGAAGGCTATATTGAATTTTCACTTTCCAGTCAGAAGCAGCAATCACCTTTGACTGAGGACCACACTGAGCACTGTCAGATTTTTATTCCAAGCTCTAAACTCAACGCAGAATTGGTTGGGTTGCAAATCAGGGAAAACAAAATATTTGCAGAGGATTTCTTCTCAGGCAGCACAAATAATGGATTTTACCCAAACCAGCCATAATTTTCCAATGGGTAAGAGAAATGCTAGTGCTCTAGTGGAACAGGGAAGACTGAGATTACTGGGAAAGGGGATGAGGACCCTGGGGGAGAGTCAGTGGACTCTGTGTGGTGATACTTATGGCAAAGAGATGGTCAGGGAGATTGCAGGGGAGAGAAAAGGGCCGGTTTTGCAAGGTTTTTTCAGGAGACCATTGTGGTAAAGAGGTGCTGAAAGGAATTTGAGGGTCTCAGGGTTCTGGGAGAGCCAGTACTGCCTCTTTCTAGGCACTGGCAGGCCAGGCCTCTTGGCTGAGAAAGAAGGACATGCTGGGGACAGGGAATGTAATGATCCTGTTCAGCAGACCCCCTGCTCCAAGGGATGAGGGCTGGCAGCGGGCATTGCCACACAGGCTTGTGGCAATGCGCGCTTGACCTGCCCAGCTCTGCCCATGGTGGCAGGAGGAGACTGCAGGTCAGTCAGACAGCCCAAGGAAGCCCCTTCCCATATTTCCAAGCAGAGACAGACCAGGTTGCTATAATCTCCATGTCACAGTCTCCCTCCAGCATCAAGCTAACTCTGGTCACGCAACCTGGGGGACAAGCAGCAGAGCCACAGGGTGTGCCCACCACTATCTTAGAATCATAGAATCCTCTAAGTTGGAAGGGACTCAAAGATCATCTAGTTCCACTCCCCTGACATGGGCAGGGACACCTTCACTGGGACAGGTTTCCCAAAGCTTCATCCAACCTGGCCTTGAACACTTCCAGGATGAGTCTTGTACTCCATTAGCCTTGCAGACTTCAACAAACACCCCAAAACCCCGATTTTTTGTTTGTTTGTTTGTTTGTGTGTAAGAGTACTGTGTTTTCAGAGCTAAAAGTTAATTCATTGCATGTGCATCAGAAGAATCTGATGAGTCTGTGTAGCATCACTGGCTTTGAGAACATGGTGTTCCTCCATAACAGGTCTGGACAGATATTGATTCCCCTTTTCTCCTCTTGAAAAGAGAGCAATTCCCCATTTTCAGGAGCATGTGTTCAAAGTCTCTAGCAGGATAAGAACACGGAGGCCTCAATTTGACAAATCACAGAACTCGCTGATGAATACTGTGGGAATTCTGTTGAAGTTAATGGGACCACTCACGTTTCTAAAGCCAGGCTTTGCTGGAGGAGGCCTTTTGAGCTGAAACTTCTTGACTGAGAAGCTTTTGAAAATCAGATACCAGGCCTCCAGTTTTAGTTAGGAATACTGATTTCTCTCCTGTTTATCAAGCCTGAGCTTCAGGAACAGAGAACAAGACAAATTAACTTGTATCTCCTGCAGTGTGTTATAGATATTGGCTCCAAGTCTTTACCTTGAAGTCAAGGCATATTTCTCAGCCAGACTGAAAAATACTGTGAGAAATGGGTCTGAAAATGTTATTTCTGAAATGCAGTAATCCAGTTTCAAGGAGCAGAAAGCAGTAAACCTATTTTCAATTATACTAAAATATTTTTTCTTCCTTTTGGTCTCTTTCTCCCTATCCAAATCCTTGAGCCTGTTTATTGCTTTCTCCTTAGGATTGAATGCTCTGTTGCTGAACGGCTACTTCTGCTGGGCTGTGACTGCTGCTCAGCACTTCAGTTTTCAAATGTGAACAAAGAGAATGTGCCGTTAGGGAGGGAGGTGCTGCTGGAAGGAAAGTCAAGGTTGAAGCTATCTCCTCTGAATATGAGACAAGATGCTAAAGATGTATCTTTATTTTCACTTATAATAAAATGCTTTTAAACCTCCACTAAGCTCTAAAGCTGTTTTCACAGACTATGTTCAAAACACATCAGGAAAATAAAGGACAATTCACAGCTTCATCCTACCCCACGTATCTCTGGACAGAGTCATTGAAATACAACACTTCTTTAAAGCAGAAACTGCCCCCCTAACCTCTTGTCCCTGTGTACGAATTGCTGCAACAGCCTGATCCAGCCAGTGCTTGACATGCTCCAAAGGCCTGAAGCATCCTGAGCTGATCCATTGCACGTTTAATTATCAGGGTTGACAAGATATTCCCTGCCAGCTGTGCTCTTAATGGGACCTAAGTGATGCTCCTTGAGGTTCTCTGTTCCTAAGCAGCTGACACAAGAAGAGTGGGAGCTGCATTTACTGGATGATTGATTGGCAGGTTTTTGGCTGCTCTGCCCCCATAGCGAAGTCTTGATGATTTTTACAAAAATCAGAGAGGTAAGAATGGGAATTCCCTCTCCAGTCCCTATAGGAAAGTCCATTGATGGTGACCATGCAGGCAGTGCCTTCTTGTCATGATACCATTGAGTTGTTTCTCCCTTGCTTTTCCCTCTAGAGGCAAAACTTGCTCCACACTTCCCATGCAGAGCAGAGGCTCTGGGACCAATTTTCCCCATCCTGTCCAAAATCCATAACTGGAAAGCTGAGGAGAGCAGGTCTTCAGGGATAACTACTGACAAGGGACAAAAAATGGAATTCCTAGTGTATTGCTTCTGCCCAGGACACTGGCGGTACCAGGCAGCCATTTCTACAGCTGGTGGAGATTAATAACAACCCCTTCACTTCAGCTCTAACTCCAGGACCTCCTCGGCTGTTGTCCCTTAATCCCTACCAGCTCTGTTAAAACCATGCTGCTGAGGTTTTGGCCATCCACCACCTGCACCCAATGGAGATGTTTCAGGCGACAGCAAAGGGCACAGCCTCAGGCAGTCATCCCTTGCCCCATATGTCTCCCTCCCCCTGAGATTTGCCAAGAGCCTTCTGATAAGATACATGCACATAGGTGGGTCCTGGGGTGGAAAAGGACCACTGATGCTTTTTGGTCTCTTGACAGGGGCCAATGGAAGATGCCCACAGAAGTTGTTGCCCAGAGGAGCTATGGCTGCCCCATCCCTGGCAGTGTTCAAGACCAGGTTGGATGGCGCTTTGGGCAACCTTAGTGAAGGTTGGCCCTGCCCATGGCAGGGTATTCATGCTAGATGATCTTTAAAGTCCCTTCCAACCCAAATCATTCTACCATTCTATGCCCAGTGAGCACTGTCAGGAGGGGACTGCCTTATTTTGCATTTAATAATCCTCTGTAGATGTTTTTTCTTCTGCAAATTTCTGCAGTCATGCTTTAATTCATCCACTAAACCAGAGGTATGTTCAACAACCCTGCAGCAGTGGCTGATAGAGCGGCCACAAAATTAGCGTTCTCTTCCTGGGGTAAGCCTTTAAAGTACATCTGCTAATTGCAGGTTAAGCATGTGATCTCAGGAAGGCAGCAGGTAGGTGGTGGTGGGGCTGCATTGGGATAGCATAGGCAGACAGAGGGAATGGAAATAGGCTGCACAGACATGATTTCCCCTCCCAGCAGGCCATATGGGCCTTTTGATAGCCTCTAAATTGGGCATCACCTCAGTCCTGTCAAACACATGTGCCTACAGCTGGGTACATCCACAGAACAACTCTTAGCTTGATTTACTGAAAAAAAAATTTAATTGTCCTTATTGACTTTTATGGAGTGATTTCTAGGGCTGAAGTAAGCCTACATTTATAAATTGTAAGAAGCATACATTAAAAGTATTGAAGGGCCAAGACCAGAGAAGCTTCAATGAGGTCAACAGAGCTCTGTTGAATTGCTGTTGAGGATCTCTCCCACTGCATGTATTTTCCATTGCAGGTGATAGGTTATTTAGGTCTGCTTTGTTTTCTTTTTGTGATGCTGGTGTTTGGGGATCTTTAGTACATCCTACCCCTGTGGGGCTGAGTTCTTTGCCACCGTTTCCTACCCATAGGGAGGGCAGTTGCTGTGGGACATTCCTCTGAGGGACTTTGATGGGTTACCAGAGTCTTCTTTGCTGTGGTAAGTACCAGGAAATATGCAGTTCCTGTTTCCTTGACAAGTGATGAAATTAAGAAGAAACCATTAAGCTGACACAAATGAGCTTATGGGGAGGATCTGGCTGTAATAGTAAGAGGATGGGAAGTGATCTTAGGCAAGAAGGGGTGAATTTCTCATCTATTTTAGCTGTGACAATGAGGATATTCCTGGAGCAACCAACCTCTACCTCTGCTTAGAGTGATTAGATTTTTAAAGTGAGTAAACAAGGGCATGACAAGCAGAGGGAGCCATAGAAGCAGTCCACTAGCAGGGAGCAGGATGATGGAATCTCTTCCCTGGTGCTGTATAGATGGGTCATCAGGTCTCCTGAGAGCAGAGAGAACTGCTCCTCCATCTTCTGGAACAGGCTGCCCAGAGAGGTTGTTGAGTCTCCTTCTCTGGAGACATTCAAGACCAATCTGGACATGTTCCTGTGTGATTTAATCTAGGTGATCCTGCTCGGACAGGGGCATTGGACTAGATGATCTTTCGAGATCCCTTCCAACTCCTGACATTCTGTGATTCTGTGATTCAGTGATTCTTTCCTCTATAATACCACCCTCCTGCCTTTTCCCTCCCTGTCAAGGTGAACTAGGTTAATCGGGATAAGCTGCAGGAGAAGCAGTGGCAAGGAAAAATAAAATCAACATATAACTGCACTGTTTTGACTTGTTGCTCTTTCTTTCTCCCCTGCTTTTTTAATCTCCAGACTGGATCTTTCTTTCTTTTCTTTATTTCTTATTACACTAATTGGTCTTGGAGCTGAAGTTGTATTTGAGACGCTTGGTAGCCACGTGACGGTAGAAGGAAGAGCTGGCTGTACAAAGAGCAGATACTCTTCTAGGTTGCACACAGCACTGTGAGAACCTGTTGCAGGCATAAAAAGTGATTGCTGTGGTTTGAGACCAGAGAGGTGTAGGAAAATTGGAGCCTGATGAATATTCACCTGAGCATGGGTGATGTCTTGGCAAAGCCACCGCAGGATGTATCCGTGCAGATGGCATCGAAAGATATATCAATTGTTGAGGGAGAAAGAAGTTCTGCCATGGAAATGTAGTCTCCAGCCTATAAAGCTATGGCTGAGTGCTTGGGGCAATCATATTTTTCCCTTGAAATGTCAAGGATAGATTTAAAAATTCTTGAAAGTCATCTGACAGCAAATGGCTTCTGAGATCGAGGCAAGACTCTCAGCAGGTTTGGAAAATGACTTTGCTTTCAACTGTTCTTCAGTCTGTTGGGTACATCACCGGGAAATCAATTGTGTTTAAAAATGGGCCCCTTACCACAGAAACTGGAGTTTTCAATTATTTTATAATAGACCGTGTTTCCAGAACAGAACTGCCACAAACTGATTTTTCTAGAAGAAGCATAGTCTCAATCCCCCAATTCTTTCTGCAGGTTTTTATGCAATTCATTTAAATGAATTTCTTGGAGAAAAATAACATCTGCTACTATTTCATGCAATTTGATCTATTTCTCTCTCTTAAAGGGAGATTTCATGCCCTTTGTATTTACAGATAATAGTGTTAATATGGAAATTAAATTAAGCTTGGATATAAAGCATACATCAATTTCAGGAAGGTAAACGGGCCAGTAAATGTATTTTAAAGGTACATTGAGCTGGTAATCCCATTCAGCATACTTACAATAAAGAGATACAGGTTCTTTTACATAACTTCCTATTTTAATAGTGCTTTAATAAAGGACTGAAAGAGAAATACATAAGCAGAGCACTGAGATCCAACTGCGCTTTTTTTCCTAAATTTTTCATAAAGTACACGGAGCTTCACGTTGAACTGTAGAAAATGTAAGCCTTAAATTAAAACAAACACCACAGCTTGTTAACATAAGAGACATAAAAGCTTTAATATCTTGTTATTGGAATACTCAAAGCCAGTTGGAGTCAAACCTCCAGGTATACCAGCTCCTCCAAATAAAGAGGAAACAATGTCCCTACACACTGGCTAGCTGGCTGCACAGGAGACGCAAATAGAAGTACCCATCGGAAGGAGCACATAACTCCCAGGGCAAGATACTTTCCAGCAGGTTGGAAACAGCCAGCCCTCATGCAGCCTTGTTCCTGGTGAACCACAGAGATGCTCCTGTACCTCCACCTGCTTCCCAAAAGTGGGATATGCCCCCGCTGTCTTGCCCCCATGAGCCAGCAAGTACGGCATGCAGCCCCCACACAGTTCCCAGGACCTGGCCATTGCCTCCCATTAACATGGCCTATGTGTCCTCTGGCTGTGAGGACTGTCCGGCCTTTGGATGCCAATGCTGTGGGCTACCTTGCTAACTGCTGGCTCAGCTCAGGGGCCTGCAGGCTTTTTCCTTGCCACATCAATAAATTCTTCCTGGCAGGGGTGGTTTAAAACCCCACTTTGGCCACCGCTGGGCTGCCCTCGTCTCTTCCACAGACTTCCTCAGGCAGGATCCGGTTGCTTTACTCAGGTTATTAACCAGAGAGAAATCAATTTGTATCTTCCAGCCCTTCAGAGCATCCTCATCACCTCTTTATCCTCCATCCCACTCTTCTAGTAAGCCATGGGTTGGTCTTTTTCAACATACCACAAGGGATGTCTTTCAGGTCTAATGGAGCTCTTCTGAGACCTGGTGAATCCACAATTGCTGCTAAAAACCCTCAAATCCTCCTGAGCACATCTCCTTCCCAACCTCTGCAGGCAAGTCTGTGCCAGGTTGTTTTTAATGGTCTTTTCTACCTAGAGCTTCCCAAAGGATAAAAACAAATAAATAAAAAAAAGAAAAGAGTGCCATTTGCATTTGCAAGCTACCGTTTTCCAGAAGTGGAAAGGCATCCCTGGGACACCTTCCTCCCTTCCCTCCTCCAGGTGGGAAGGAGGAAACAAGTAATTGCCTATTCATGAAACAGTGTCGGTTTTCCAGGGAATGCAAGACTCTGAAGGAGAGTACACAAAGAATAGTGGTGATTAGGAAAATACTAGCTCTGATAATTCAGGCTCCTGGACTGAACACATGCGTAAAATGTTAAAACTCTATTTTTGCAACCTACCAGTGAAACTCGTCTCATTTTCTCTCTCAAATTCTCTTTTGCAATGTTTATATCCGCCTTGCAGATAAATCCAATCACCTGAAACATATCTGGAAAATAAGACCCTCTTAGCGTTCATCTGCTGAGGAAGGCATATTTTCCTGCTGACGCACAGTAGTGGCCCCTGAGACCTTACAACAGAGCAGGGGTAGAAGTGCTCTCTGCAGTTTGGCTGCTAAAGAGTCCCATGACCAAACCTAACCGTGGTGTTTCATTAAAACAAGAACAGTTTTCCCTGAGTACTCTAGGACAGCATTTGTCCCTCTGTCTGCAGGCCAGGCACAGCTCCACAATTCGAACAGTGCCATGCTACCAGCCCTCACAGGACAGAGGGGATGGAAAGTAATTACGCTTTGCAGAAAGGGCCGTTGAGCATCAGGGCTACTTTGAGCTGCTGTGAGGCAAAGCACCACGTCTGGAGATGCAGTGCAGCTGGAAGGCTTTGGGAAACATGGCATTTCAGTTCCACTGGAGCATCTATGTTGCAGGTACAGAGCCCACCTGCCTGCATTTGAATATTATGGCATGCTTTGTGCAGACCTCATTGTCCCGCTCACGCGCCACATTGATGAGGTTGCTGCAACCAGGAGGAAGATGCAGCCAGTCCCACTCTCTGCCCCAAGGAAACCTCCCGTGCAGCCTGAAGCTGCAAGCTTGGACATGCTTGGAGGTTTTTGCTGCTCCTCATGTCTCCTATATATTCTCTTTGGAGCACAAAATGTAGGCAGAGTGGTACTCAACATTTAGGGGTTTGAGTCCTTTGCACTCCTTTCCCTGTGCACGGAGTTTTCCTGTCCTCATTGCCACTCTGAAGGATGGAAAACAGCTCTCTCAAGCCTGGATGCAATTTTCAGTCATTACTTTGGTAATCTTTGCCCAGAATACATTTGTCTTGGGGCAGAAACATGTGAGATGTTCTAGGCTCCCTTCCCAGTTATACTTTCTCCAGCAGTATGCATAGATTTTAATGTGTTCCTGCCAGTTTACAATGCCTGAAAATGAACTGTTTGTGGATGGCCTTAAATCCTGCCTGTGCATTGCTGTTTATGTTTGTTTATCCATTAAGAGCCTAAACTGCCTTTACAGCATATATTAGGCCACAGGGATATTTTAAGAACCAGACAATAAAGGCTATTGCACAGGTAGTAAAGTGGTTTATTTCTTTCTCATTTCTTCCCCAGTCAATGTCTGCTCTGGCGTGTCCACCAAGTGGAAGGGGAGGGCGCTGGAAGACCATGGCACTGCCAGCAGCTGGTCTTTAGAGGAAGGGGCTAGGAAAGGCAAGGATTGTGCCTTCTGGCACCTGAGGTCCTAAAAGCTTTATTTTGTCTTATTAGCCACTGTTCATTTTTAATGTGGAAATATCATGAATGCTGAGCTTCACCTTTATTGTGCTGGAGGTTTTTCTTTCTGGGAGTGCAAAATCCATGCCAGGGACAAGAGCACTTTAAACCGCAGACACTGCCTAGCAGCTGCCTCTTTAGGCATTAAAAAAAAATCCAAAACCAAAGTATTGCTATACACACACACATGCCCCTCAAACCCATAGAATTTGGTCAAAATTCCATCACACTGAATCTAATGCCTCATGTTCCGGCATGCGTAACACCACGAGGTCTCCGAGTGGCTGGGAGGCAGGGGGCTAGACACAGTTCCCTTTTTAAAGGTACCCTCAGGTATGGATGTCACACAGGTTCTTTTTTCTGAAACAATGTTTCATGTGTGTGGTCCTCCCCTGGCCCAAACAAAGTCCCATCGTGAGAAACCTGATACCCATGAAGACCAGTACCAGGCTGCACAGGGTGCAACTGAGCAGCAGCCCTCTTGATGGTCCACATGAAGACAAGCAGCCCTTACATTCACATGAAAGACAAGTCTTGCTGGGTTTGGACTGGATCTCCCAGCTAGCACTATGTGAAAAAAAGCTGGGAAATACGGCATCTGAGGGACTTGCCAGATTTCATGTTCCCAGAGAAGCAGCGCTTTGGCCCGATGGAATTCTGGCCCTGCACGGCATCAGCTTTTCGGGGCATGTGGTGATACAAGGGTGTTGCGGAGTAGCAAGGGCCAAAACAAATCTTTCTCTCTGCTAGCAACTGTAACATGAAACCAGGAAGAAATAAGACTAAAATATAGCAACGTGTCCTTATGTGCCAGGCAATTTCTGATGGAAAACTTAAACTAGAAATTAGGTCATAAAATAAGTTCCATTGCGCTGTTACGCCTCCGGTTCGGCAGAGGACCCTGGTGCTAATAATCTGCTATGTGTTTTCCACCCATTTAGGTTTATGGGTCTCTCAAAAACACAGTTGCAGATCGTATCTACTCTTATGCTCAGACACCAAAACAAACCCTTTCTTACCTCCTCGCTTTAAATCCCACTGCTGGGATAACCCGCTCGGCAGCCTCTGACACAAGGAAGCCAACACTTGCAAATGCAGCAGAACAGCTCTTCCAGAATAATGACGTTGTTATCGAATGCTGTGTGGGCATTTTAATTCCAGGAGAAGAGCCGCTACCCCAAGACTTCTTCCAGAATAACTATTTTGGTAAATTTCCAACTGTAGGCAAACCCTGAGCTTTTCAGTCACGACTGGAATGAATCATTCATTGCTTTAGGAGAATGCAGCAATCCTGCATATAGAGCGTCTAAATCTTTTTGGCTGAAAAAGCTACACGGTCCAGAGTTGAAATGTGAGCAATTGCTGCAAATTGTAGGTAAACTCTTTTTCACTTGAGCGGTTCTCACTTTTGCAAATGGCTTCACTGAAGTTAAGGCAACTGCTCAAAGGCTTAAGTGCATCTGAAGCCTGTGAAATGGAGACCAGCAAATTATTGCATCAGGGAGAGAAATATCTGTGACAGAGGAAGCAGGCAGGGAGGTGAGTTATCTGCTCCTCAGAAGAGAGGCAGATAGCAAAACTGCGGTTAGAGAACTGCACGGTGGCAGATCTGATATGAAGCAGGCGGCAGAGATTTTGCCCTCCCCTTCCTCCCACAGCATCACCTTGATCCAGCATGGTGCATGCTTTTCAGCACCTGTTGGGGGTGACACCTGGGCTCTACACATCGCCCATCAGTGCTCCCTTCAGTTTCTGGCCTCAGTCCTCATGCTGGAGCTGTGTTTCAGCACCTGTCATCTCACCGTGTTTCTCCCCACAGCGCCCTGTGCAGTGATATACCTCTGTCAGCTCCAGCATCCCCTCCATGATGAGGGTGGGACCCCAGGAGTGAACATGGTGCCCTCAGTGCCTGTGACTGCTGTGGTAGAGCGTGTGCTGCGTTGCCACAGCTGGTGCACTGTGGTACATGCTGGTGGGGGCAAGATGTTGAGGTCTCAGGTGCTTTGAGTAAACAGAGGGCAACCATCGCGTGCACATCAGGCGTGTGTCATAGAGAAGAGATCTCACATTGTTTCTCAAAATTTAACACAACAGACACTCCATGTCTGCTGGGCCATCCTTGGGGAACAAGGGTGATGCCTATCCCTACTGAACTTGCAGGTGCAGAGAAGATTCCAGCACAGGTTGTCATGCCTTCCTTGCCTGGGTTTCCTCCCCGCGGGCACTACTGTGTCAGCTCCAGCGCAAAGCTGCTGTGCAGACTGACACTGTGGGTGACTGGGAGACTGGGGGTCCAGTGCAAAATAGAAAGCCCATCTTGGTGGCATGGGCATGCTGAAGGAGATTTAGGGTCACATCTTAAACTGCAGTTTATGGTTGGCAAGCAAATCCCTGTAGGAAGAGGCACAAGTCTTGGGGAATGCTGGGACTTTATGGCAGAGGAGGGAACACAACCTCCTTCTCCTAAGCCTGTGCACCCCCTGGAGCATCCCCTCTCTCCACTCCTTTTTTATGTGGTAGGATTTAGGACAAAGACATTACCTTCCCTTTGCTAATGTGAGCCCAGAACTTGAGGAAAATAGGCTCCAAACTCACTTGGGCACTAAGAAACCACACACAGTGCTGGAACTTCACCAAATACCAGAGAAGTGGGTGTCTCCACCTTGTCATGCTCCTGCAAACACTGTGCTCTCAAGAGGTCACAGGCTGGCTTGTCACAGGCTGTCAGATCATGCCCTGGGCTTCTGTAGCCCATCAGAAAATGAGCTACAAAAATTACTACTGCTGTGGCAACACTGTCAATTGCTGGAGAAGTAGTCAGCTTGCAGCACTCATTCCACAAGAAAACTTGCTGGCTGCCATGCAATGTGACATCAGTGGTGTCTCCTACACCTGAGCCACCTTGGAGGCACTGGGAGAGCCAGGGCTCAGATTAGGAGCTGTCATCCAAAAGTTGAGAGAGGACTTGGAGCACTCATCACCTGATTTTCCTTCAGGCTCTGAAAGCTTTGCAGTGCTTCACCCAAGCATTTGTGCCACAGTGCGTGCCCACCCAGGTTCAAGCCTGCAGTGGGGCTGAGATCTTGCAGGCAAAGGCTGCCCCACATATGGTTCCTCCAGGAGAGGTCCAGGGTTGGCACAGGACAAATGCTGCATTGATGCAGGACTGGGATGGATGACTTGGCGTAGGTGAGGTGGACACTGAAATCCCCTGCACAAGTAGACCACACAGCCCCCACAGCAAGAAAACTCTGATATCCATGAGGCAAATGAATTCCCAAGGGGAGCTGTGTGATGGGTTTGGGTTGTCTTTCAGGTTTAACGTGCTGGAGTGCTCCCTCTTCCTGTTTTTAAGCTTGAGGACAGTTAAATAATAGGCCTCCTGCATCTCTTCTCTCTTTCCTCTCATCGTTATCTCCACTGTTTTCAGCCTCTTTGAAAATCTGTTTGCGCTCCTTCCTTGCTGCCAGCCTTCTTGAACTCTCCTGTGTGCTGCTACATCGTTTCTAAAGTACGATGCCCGCATACATATATGTATATGCAGCATCTAAGGGTTGATTGCACCAATTCTTTGCATCATAGTCTCAGCATTACCCAATAAGACTTTCTATCTATCTACAGTTTAGCATCTCTTCAACTACTTTTCGGACCACCACTGACCGGCCACTTTCATTTCACTTCCCTTGATGATACCAATATATACTTCCCTCGGAGTGACTGTAGTCAATTATTCCTCTTATTCTGCATTGCCTCCTGGAGCTTTTACACTCCATTTCATTTGCCATAATGTTTCCTGGTTAGCTTGCTGCATCCAGAACCTTCTGATGTTCCTTGCAATTCTCTCTAGTTTTGACGCTCAGTAATTGTATTTTAAAATGTGACATTTTCCACTATGCTCTTAAACTTCATCTACACTATATCAAACCACAAGCAACTTTGGATGCAAGGGAGGGCCTAAAAAAGATGAAGAAACATCTGCTGCTCAGATCCATGAGTCCCTTTGAGTACCAGGATTTTTATGTTTTGAAAAAAAAAAAAAACAAACAACCCTAGGAAATGATATTCTGAGGTCTGTGTGGTAGTGCCTCATGATATCACTGCTGAGTTCCTGCTTCCATGGCGGGTGTCCTTTCACATCACTTCTGATCTAATCGTCAGAGGTTTTGTCTGAGAGCCACTTCTGCTTTTATCTCGTTGCTATAATTAAATTGCTTATCTTTTACAGGGGCTGCTGGTTGAGAGCATCCTGTTTTAAGAAAAAAAAACACAGAGCGCACTGAAAGATCCTAAACAGGAGCTTACTCAGAGGAGCTTGTGGGTATCTCTTCATCTGTACAGCTTTGGTCTGTCCCAGTAATGCAGGGCAAACACAGAGGAAACCGAGAGTAAGACTTAGGCAATTCATTTTCACACTTCTCTCAGTCATCCTCTGGAAAGAAGCAGCCTGGTCTTAGAGGATATTAAAAAAAAAAAAAAAAGAATGAGAGAAGGATGAAAGAAATTTGGACAGACTGGGTAAAGGAAAAAGCAGAATTACAGACCAAACAGCAGAGATGGTGGGGAAACTGCTCAGCTAAAGATTGCTGAGAAAATGGCAATCCCACCTTAATGTTGTTAGGCTGTGGGGTACTTTTCGACACACTTTTCACTGAAAACAGCCCAAACATGTTTCGATGGATACCTAAACAAATAAAATCTTCCCATTCTGCTTTAATCTTGGATTGTCTTATTAAGAGCTCAGATTCACAAAGAAAATCCTATTAAGCTACATGCACACCCCAGCAGTAATGTTTGCTTTTAAAGATATCTCTCTCTCCTACACACTCCCAAATCACTTAAGAGGCTTTTATTAAATTTCAGAGTTAGATAGCTTTCCTTTGCAGACAGCCCAGGAGTAGGAATTGCTGGCTAGTTAAAAGTAAGGGAAGGCAGGCAGTATTGAATCAGGAAATAAAATTAAAAGAAAAAAAAATAATAATAAGGAAAACATGGTAGGGTTCTCCCTCCTGAACCAGCTGACAGTATATTTCAAAATGATACAAGGTCCCTGTTTCATACAACCCTATTACAAGACAGCAGCATGCAGATGAGCACAAGACACCACAAAACCAAACAGCGCTGTAGGAAATTAGGGATTTACGGTGACACAGCCAGGAGGACTGACCCAAGAGAACGGTCATGCCGCTCCAGCGACATGTATTTACTGAGCAGAGATGGGCAGGGTTTGCTGTTCTTGTGCTGAGGCTACAAGGATTAACACATGATCATCAGATAAGGATTAATACATGATCATAATCAGATTTTTAATTTTTTTTTTCGGGAGTATGAATAAGAACAAATTCTGCTTTGCTACATTGGGGTAGCACCCCAGTAACTCCATCGACCTTTTTAATTCACGGGTGGGCTCAATTAATTTGTTACATTATTTTCCTCATTAACAGCTTATTAAGGCAGGTTACGAGAGCAAACGGCAGCATATGGATTTCTCCCGGGCAGGCATCACCTCCCAGACAGTGAGGTTAAAGCGTCGGCCAGCGTGCTGCCCGGTCTACACTCCAACCGCACCTATGCGCTTTGCATAGCATCCTCCTTTCCTTACTGATGCAGATGGAGCAGGGCTGGAAAACAAGTCCCTGAGGAACCCTCTCCAACATATCTGGTGGCGTATGAGGCATTGCAGCAAGGCAAGATGATGTAATATCGATTGTCTCTTAGTGAGAGAGGAGGGGAATGTCAGCCAAAGAAATTACGCCTGTGAATAGCAGATGAGGAGGAAATAATGAGAGAATTGGTGGAGTAAATGAAGACATAAAAGCATGTAATACAAAGAAAGAAGCATTTGCTCTGACCTCCCTGACCTGCTGTGGTATTAGTGTACGGTTTTAGTAGTATAATGATCATTAAGGCTCTGATCTCCATTACTGGGAGCATGGAGATTTCTCTTCCTCGTACAAGACTGTGTGTTTCAGTCTGGTATTAATAAAAATTGGTTTCACATATCATTACACTTCCCCAGCTTAATCATCTCTGAGCGTATTGTGTGTTCAAATGTTGCCATTTCGGGTCGAGCAGTGAGACAGGCATCTTAACAGGTTGTACTTTCCAGCATCGTGCTACAATCCTTTTCAGCGTGTGCAAGTGCTGTCTCCGTGGCCTGTATCAGCGGATGAGGAGTAGGGCTCAGGGCTGACACAACCATGTGACCCTTTGCATTGGTGGGGTTGGGGGTTTTTCCCTCCCATCATTAAAATAAGACTTTTTTCTTTTCTTTTTAAGTACCAAAACTGGGAGTGACTACCATGCAAAAGTATCAAGAAAGGCTCATGAGGAATTTTCTGGCTAAACAAACTTCTGCCCAATAGCTGAGAGGAAGATAAAACCAAAATTTGTCTGCAGAAACAGGTTGGCTGGTTGGTTCCTGACCAACTGGAGGTGATGCTGCTGCGAGCGCAGTGTCTTCTGGCCCCAGCTGGGACCAGCTCTGCTGAGGGAAGCCCAAAGCCACGGCAGCTCCAGCACAGGCAGCAGCTCGCTGGGATTTGAGGCTGCTCAGCTCGTGACTTGGGGGGTCCTCAGGAGACGGAGGCAGCTGTTCCTCTGTTCTGCACTGGGGGAAAAAAATAAAGAATAGGAATAGTTTGATTTTTTTCCCAACCAATTCTTTTTCCTTTTTCCTCCCTCCCCACAGATTTTCCTTTTCAGGGGAAAAATGACTCATTTTTCTGCTGAACCAAACTTTTGCAAATGTCAGGATTTCTTGCGGAATAGAAGTCCTGAGTTTCAGCCGGCTCTCAGCAGAGACATTTCAAACTAAGGCATCTGCAGCATGTTCAGTTTCCTTAGTTACGTGCCATATTCATCCAGGTAGAAAGGCCAAGGGTCTGACACAGCTGATACAGCTTTTTAAAGTATCTGAGTTCTCCTTGGCACTCAGAGAAGTGAGGAGTGTATGTCTACAACCAGGAAGACAACACCAAGAGTACATCTGACTCCCCCACCCCCCCTTTATCACATCAGCACATTTCCACTTTCTGCTCTGTGCTGTTTGGAGAAGACCAGTGCTGCAAGGAATGGGGTGACTTACAGTGTATTATGCCACTCATTCAGGCTGCACACACAAGGTGAAAAGCATATATCCTTTCCTAAGAAACAAATAGGGGGCTCCTAACTTGGATTTCCTTACTCTGAATGGTCAGTCTAACCTTCTCTAACCTTCTGCTTAAGGTAGCAAGTCCTCCCCTGCAAACCTCTAGGCCAGCAAAGCCCTGGACAATAATCCAAACGCAATGAGGAGTCTCTTTCCTGGAATATCACCTTTTCTTGACGTTCTTCTTTTCTGCTCTGGGACATTTAGGTCTAGGTCACTGAAGACCAAGTTGCCTTCTCTGGGTAGTGGCTGCACATTTTCCTCATACCTGATGGTAACAGTAATGTATAAACCCATGGGACAAAACATCATCAGTTCCAACAGGGCTCAGATGCTGCTACTGATCATGAAGATGCTACCTTACTCCTAGTGGCTAATTTTTCTTAGATGCCTTCCATCCATGTGAGATCAGGTAAAGCTATAAAGTATGGACCTAAGATATATGGATTGAAGCTAGAGGAGGAAAGGTTGAGATTGTATATCAGGGGGGAAGTTCTTCACAGAAAGATTTGTGAGGTGCTGGAACAGGCTGCCCAGAAAAGTGGTGGATGCCCCAAGCCTGGAGGTGTTCAAGGCCAGGTTGGATGGGGCTCTGGGCAACCTTGTCTAGATGCAGCCTGGAGGTTGGTAGCTCTGCTTGTGCCAGGGGGGGTTGGAACTTGATGATCCTTGGGGTCCCTTCCAACCCAGACCGTTCTGTGATTCTATGCTGCTTACCTGGATCTGCAGAGTCTAAAGATTTTCAGCAACCTCCTCCTCTTTTGTGGCTGTTCAGTGTCATTTTTGTGCTGTAAGTGGACAGTCACTGGCTGTGGTGGCTCATTCAGCTGTTCCAATGCACTTACCTGCACTGGACTGTGCATGTTGTGCTGTGCTGCAAGGGGCACCAGACCAGAAAGCTGCTTGGTTTGTTCCTGTGGTGGCTGCAGTCGGGATTACGAGGGGGAAATGAACTTTCATGAGAGCAGCCCAGATAGTGAAACCCAGCAGGGCAGAGAGCACGGTTGGTCTCCAGAGGGGATGAAGACAGGTAGACAGAGACTTCATCTGTAGAGAAGAGGTGAAGGAGGCTCTCGAAAGCTGCTGGCTTCACAGCAAGCCTGCAGGGAAGGATGAGCTGACCAGGAAGGGGAGGAATGTCTTACAGCCATTTATTTTTACTCTGCCCTCCCATGGACTCTGAGCTTCCATAGTTTGGCAGTTGCCATATTCTCATTTGGATTCTGGCAAAAATCTGTGTTGGGGGTCCAGCTCCCACTGCTGAGGTGCTCAGGATTTGCTTCAGAGACAGGGGAAGCAGAGGACCTCAAAGCTCACGTGCCTGTGACCCCAGTAGGACTGGTCTCCCTGGTGCCAGGTGGGATGCTGGTGTCAGTGGGTAGGACCAGGCTGGCTGCCTGGCAGCATGTCCCAGAGGTCAGCCCACCGAGTTGCCCTTTCCCTAGCTCCTGAGAAAAGGATATCCATCCTCTGGATGAGCAGAAAGCAGACCCTTTCCCTGGAGAGGGAACCCCTGCAAAGACCCATTTGCAAAGGCATCCTGGCCCTTCCAGGAGGCTGCAGCCCCTTGGCCACCTCTTGCATGGGGGAGGAAGGAGGTCCCCTCCATGGGCACAGCCTCATACCTCAACCCCTCAAAAGCTAGCCACCAAAATGTCTCTATGTAGAAAAGAGAAACAGCAAGAGGAGTGCTAATGCTGGGACATGGAGGGTGTCCTTAAGACAGACACCCTTTATTTATGTCTGCAGGTACAGACAATCCATCATTGGAAAGAGGGAGACACCGGACGAAACAGATAGCAGAGAAAACCAAAGAGAAATAATTATGTACACAGTACGCCTGTGGAGTGCATCTTAAAAAGAGTTATTTGGGACAGACTGTACTGATCCTGGATTATAAAAATGACTGGATAATTTTATAAGCAATATAATGCTTCTGTAGTGTGTGAGTGTATCTCAGGCTTCAGAAAATAAGGTACTCAGCTTACAAAAATAAAATCTCCCACTTGTATCATATGATTATACAACTTGCTGGATCAATTACAGTGCTTTTTTTTTTTTTAATTTTGCATTTCCTCAGACCTTGGGCACCACCCAGCACTGGCAGTTGGATGTGAACTATTAATGGAGCGGTGGTGAGCATCCTAATGGAAAAGATCACATTACCAAAAGAATCCAACAGCATTGATTTGTTGTGTGTTCATCGATTCAGCCCCTTCCCTGACAGAAGTGAGGCATCTGTGACCCCACTGCTTGTCCTTTGCCTGTCCATCAGTCCTTCCCTCAACCTCCTGGCTGCTGCAGGCACCTTGGACCACAGCAGCCACTGGAGTCACAAGGGGCCAAATCCTCCATAGGGGCTGGTGCTTGGGTTGAAGGATAAGAGGAAACAGGAAAAAAAGGAAGGATGAACTTTTCAGGTATACAACCATCAAAAAAAAAAACCAAAACAACCCATATATATTCTGACATCAAATTGCCTCTTTCGGCTTGGCTGGAGTGATTTCTGAGGTGTTCAATCTGCTATGCCACGTTTCCTCCTGTAACCCCATGGAAGTGGAAATTGTTGCAGCCCTGTTGAAGCTGGAAGACCCCCTTTTGTGGTGCAGAACAGCAACTGCCCTCATTTTGAACCCTGAAGAAAAGGAAAGACAGAGAAAAAACCTTTGCAAGGAAGAGAAAGCTAGGGAGAATGTGACAAAAGCACAGAGACAGAGTGACAAGGTCCCACAAATGGGACTGCTTTGGGGCCATGGCCAAGGAGAAGCCACTGTGGAGAAAACATCGCTACCCCTGAGCACCCCTGCCCTCCCAGCTCTCTCTTCAGATTATGATGAGGACCTGCAAACCACCCAAAATCTCTTCCTCCTCCACTCAGTCAAAGCCAGGGCAGAGCACCAGAAGCATGCCTGCGGAGGAGGCAAAGCTGTCCCCTGGGTCCTCAGGACTAATTTGATATGGATTTTGGTATTTGACATGGAGCCATTATTGACTGAAGCTGGCAGCACCACTGGAGCGCTGGCAGCTGGGCACATTTGTTTGGGGTCGCAACCACTTCACAAGCAGCAGCATTTGGGTGACTGCAAAGGGCTTGGGCACAAGTAGCACCTTTCAGGTCTTTCTGCAAATAAACAGTGGGGATACCTCCAAAGCTGGTGGAGAGGGATGAGAGGGAAATGAGGGAGAGACAAATGCAGAGGATTTCACCTGTGGAGCGTGGCTTGTCCAGCCTGTCTCCCTCACACACCTAAGGCTGCCTTCTGACTGGTTCTGACTGGGCTTGCAAATGCGGCTTTCTGTGGTTGTGTTAAATTTGGGATATCTTATTGCAACGTCTAGGCAGAACCCAGCCCCTCATCGCTACTTATTTCCCAAGGTAGGTGGCACTAAGGGCTCCCTGTGAACAGCAGGGCTGGGCAGCACAAACAGCAAAAGAAACTTTGCTGCAAGAAGAGTTTTTAATCAAGGAAAGCAAAGAGCAGAGCAGTGAAATGTGCTCAGAGTACAGTAGATCTTAAACACACATCAGGAGTCTGGTCCAAAGCCCTGTGAAGTCAGAGTGTTTCTGTCAAACACAGCGAGGGTTTTTTCAATCAGGTTCCAAGTGCAATTTTTTCTCCTTTTTTTTTCCTTTGTTGTTGGGTAGGTTGTTGGGTTGGCTGGGGTTGGGGTTTTGTTTGTTGTTTGTTTGTTTGTTTTGGGCTTTTTCTAAATAATAAGTAAAGCCACATCAGCCATAATAGATTGCTTGTCCTCTCCCTCCTTCCAGCACCCAGGAAGAGAATCACTGAGCCATATTCTGCTCCTCTGCAGAAAGCAAATGGCTATCCTTGGATATCAATCACTGGGGTAAAACCTAAGAAATGTTACCAAGGAAACGTTGTCAGGCCCATTGGCAGTCTCCTTTGTTTAGTAAGTTTACCCATGAGCAGCATTTTATTGTTTTGAAATTGAGAAATGTAAAAATAAAATAAATACAACATCTTTGACGGACTGATCTGCTAGGCATCCCCCCCAGTGTGACCAGCACCCGAAGTATATTGGTCTACTTTGAACCATCAAGTAATTAATTAATGCATCCATTAGCTTTGGATACATAATCTGAGCTGGCCTTCTGAATAAATATAAAGCACATTTATTACTAGGTAAAATGTGTTATTTCTCTAAGCAGGTAAACATTAAAAATACTTGTAACCCAAAGCAAGGAAAATGAAGGACTGCAATGTGTCACACATTGGTCCAGCTGTGAAGCATGAATAATATCAAGGTGGATGCAAAAAAGACAGGGTTGACTTCGATCGGTGAGATGCTACTTTTATATTATGTGGCTGCACTTAATACTGATGAGCGCAGGGGCCTAATGGTGTTGATTTCAGCCAGACCTCGAGAAGCAGGTGCTACACCATACTTCCATCATCCAGCACTTACAACGCCCTCCAGCATGGACCAGCTCCGCCTCTGCTGCCCCAGCCCCAATTTTCCCATGCTACCCACTGCTTAGCACCTCTTGGGAGGTGGCAAATGACCTCAGCTTCGAGTCACTTCAGTTCAAGCTGAGGGCACCCCAAGCCTCGTAGGAGGCATTCATGCTTTGGCAAAAATTTGCTATTTAAATAGGAGGCTGTGCTGTGTGTTTCGTGATAGACACAAATAGAAACTCTGGTGTCACCGTCATCTCCTTCTACAGTCCTAGGGCTGTAGATCTCAGTCTTCAAAGGTGGAGGGCTAGTGTTGCATAGCAGTGGAGGAATACAGCCAAATGGGGATGCCGCCTACCTCACATCAGCCCCTCAGGTTTCTGACCAGTTCACCTAAAATTATACCCATTCCTGGGCCCAAGAACCTTTGGAGAGCACCTTTTCCTGAGGCCACATTCAGCATCCCAGCTTCTCCCCAAAGAGGAAACAGGGAAATACTCAAATGTGTGGGGAAAGCCAAGCCATGTGCTCATGGGGACCCCACTTTTATGTGAGCACCACAGCCTGGCCAGCCCTGCTTTCTCACAATCCCAGCTGCAAGGTGCCAGGAGCCCAGAGCTGGTGCTGGGTGGGAACATAACCTCTGGGGGAAATGGGGCCATAAGTAACATTGTGCCAAAGCATCATCTGAAAAGACATCGATAAACCCCATTTTTCTAACCCAGGTTCTTCCAAGCCCTATAAACTTTTCCCCAGACAGAAAGGGCACAGTCGATGCCATAATTATAGCACAATAAAAAGATTAAAATTGACTAATGTATTCAGGCACCAGCATCGAGCCACATATCTATCTAGTTTTATCGGCGCTTTCTTGGGCAGTGCAGGGGGAGGTGAAGCAGGCAGTCCTGTTCATTAATTGTAATATGCTCTGACTTAAATCATTGTTTGATTTTTTTGTTTTGTTTTGTTTTCATTTTGTCTTTAAGGACAGAGTGTCCTGGACTGCGTGATCTCGTGTGAATAACAAAATTGGGGAGGGGAGGACTCTGTTATCCCAGAAAGAATAAAGAAAAAAGGCAAGAAGTAATGATCTTTTCTTCTCCTGCTGACTCAGGATCACACAGCGTGATCATCCCTACAGCCACGGGCAGGCTGCAGGGGAGCAGTCAGTCAGAGGCGATGCTCAGCTAAACAGTGACACCCCAACGCCGGAGCAGCCCTCTGAAATTACTCTGCCCTCTGCTAGCCCGGGAGGAATCGGCAGCTCACGATAGGACTTGGGACTGGAGCGACTGTCACTTTTGGGACACTGTGCCTGGGCTTTCGTTCCACTTCACTCCTGTGCCTCCTGCAGTCTGCTGGAGCCAGCTGGCGTGTTGGGTGTCGTTCACAGCAGAGAGTTTCTATCCATGCTAAATGCTGAGGAAACCTTTATAGATAAGGATGCGTGTGAAGTTTGTGGGGACAGGCTTCGCCTTCTCCTTTCTTATTTTCCTTCCATTAGTTAGTCGAAGTCTTTTGCGATGCACGTCCTGATCTCAGTCCAGGTGAAGTGACTTTCCCCCAAACCACAGGGGCTTCATGAGAGCCTGCGGTGAAGAGAAGATACTGAGGGCATTAACTTGAGACGCATGTCCCAATCTCTGTACCACCACAGGCTTCCTCAGCAATGGGTGAAAATCTATTCTTGTTTCCCCATGTGCAGGACAGGGAGGACAGCACTTTTGTGCCTCTGAAGGAAGGGAATCACAGTGCAGATTTCCTCCTAGTCCTTTTCCCAGGGATGAGATGTGTTTCCCTCACATCAGGAGAGTTGTTTGTCCATCAGGGCTGACATGTTAGGCCGTTGCTTTGGAACAGCAGTGATCGCCCAGTAACCTGGCCCCTTCTCAGGCATCTCTGCAAAGCAGATGCAGCATCCACCTATTGCTCCCCAGAGACTCATGAAAGCTGCAGAGCATCATATTTTCATGGACCACAAACCAGTCCCACACAGTGAGGACTACAGCTCTTTAGGGGAATGATGTCCCTCTCATGGAGGCAGGAACAGAACCTCCCCTTGCATGGGCAGGGCAACCTGGCCATGGTTTGCTGGGAGATGGACAAGCTGCAAAAAAGGGCTGTTCACCTTCACTTTCTTTCTGTCCTCCAGCCTGGATGAAAAGCAATTCCTTTAGCTGGTAGTGTGCTTCCAGGCCATCATGGTTCTGCTCTGCCTACCCATTTCTCTTTTCCACTGCACACCCAAGTCCCCTTCCTGCCCCTGCAACAGGCAGGGTACAGCCACCGCCTCCCAACAACTTGGTGGTGGGTGGTGAGCAATGAAGGATGGGAAGCTGAGAGCAGAAATACCTAACGTTCACACCTCACATGAAGAAGGGAAGGTGGATGGCTGAGCATGGCTAATACATCAGCAAACCAGCCCCAGTCTGGCTGATAACTCCATTTGCCTGGCTTCTGCCACTTGTGAGATGCTTGGTCCTCTATACCATGAAAGCATGATGGTGGCTCTCATATTATAAACACAGGGACTGGCAGAGATGCTGAAGGGAGTCCATAGCGATGCTGCTGCATTCACAACAAACACTTACCTGAATTAGTTGAAAGTAGTATCATTTATCTTAACGCTGTTCCCCCTTTCCTGTCCCAACCCCAGTACCATATAAACAAAAGCATCCTCAAAGTGAGTCTCTTGTTCATTTGTATTGGAAGTCAGTGAGAGGAGATAAAACATGTCTCAAAAGCCTTGTCACACCTTGGTAACCTCTCCTAGTGTCTGATGCTCTGGGACATTACCCTGCCCAGGACTGAGTCGCTCCACTGAGCAGCTCTCCCCTGAAATATTCACAGGCCCAGCTCACAAGGCCGTTAGGACTTGCTTTCCTCCAGGGGCAATTGTGAGCAATGAGCAAAACTGAGATAGAAACATTACAAATATTTCCTTAATCCCATTAAACAGAGGGGAAGGAGCCCATGAAATGCAGCAAGGGTTATAGATCACACAGGAACAAGCCAGACGGGGTGGGGGGTGGTGGTGGGAGGGAGGAAACTGTGAGGAGTCTGGAGGGTGCTTAGGCAAACTCTCTGGCTCCTGCTCCTGCCGTAATCCCTCTCCCAGCTTTAGCCAGCTGGCGGGACCAACTGCTGGCCAGGCAGCTGTCCTCAGCCCCCATGGGTGGAGTGTCCTCAGCCCCCTGGGTGAAGGCAACAGCCGGGTAGAGGCTGTGCCTGCAGAAAAGGAAGGCACGGAACAGCGAAGCAGAGTGGGGACCTGCAGCCCTCTGGCCGATTAGCATCTGGGGGAACTGGAGGACCGTGGTAATTGCAGCTGTGGCATGACCAGTGCCCAGCTGAGTCCAGTGCAAACCAGACAAACTCCTGACTCTTGTCAGAGTGGTGTTTAAGCACTGGGAATGTTTGTGGGCAGCTGCCTGCCAAGGGGCTCCACAGCTGCTGTCGCCCCTGTGGTCCCCTGTCCATGCCCCGCGTGGCGAAGGCGAGGCTACGTGGTGATTTTTCATTAGTCGATTGCTTTTACAGCCCCTGGACTTTACTCCTCAATACTTGATTATCTGGACTTCTATTTGTTAAAGGAGGCATGACAAATAACCACTTCCCTAACATACTCCTGTTAGGTTTCACCTGCTCTCGCCCTGGTCCAAAAGAGGTCATGTAATTATCTACATATATTTCTGCCTTGTTTTTTTCCACGGATCCTGGTCTTTTATGTATGTAAGTGTTCATACGCCACCCAGTGGCTCCCGAGGCGTTGGGTACTGGTCTCACCAGTGACGGTCCCCCCGGGTGCCCAAACCCGCTCTCCGGCAGAGCATCCATCACCCCAGCAGCAAGGGCAGGCCAGCCTGGAGCCATGCGCCTGGTAGCTGCAGGCAGAGATGTCCTGTGAAGCTCCTTCTAGAGCCTGGTAGGCATAACCACATCACTTGCTCGCTCGCGTAACCACGTACCTTTGCTCTGCAGTTCTGCAGTCTCGGGGTATGACAATTGTGCCATCAAGTTGACACGAGTCGGCAGAGACCTGCACAAACACCATTTCCAGTCATTTGTGTCCTTAACACACATGTGGACGCTTCCTGCCAGATCCTCTGTCCCACATTCTTAGGCTTCAGACAACCTTTAATCAAATTAAAACAAAGAAAGAAAAAGCTTTGGGCCAAACTCAGGAAAATCTTTTCCCAGTCACACCTGGCCGTGACAATGGTGCCTGACCCCTTCTCAGTCTCCCTGTCCATGTTGCTCCTGCTGAGCGGGCAGCTGTGGGGGAAAGCTGAAGGAAGAATACCAGTATGCAGCTGGAGCCAGCTCCGTCCCCACTCGCAGTCCAGCTCCCCCTTCTTCTCCATTGGAACCACCACACAAACCCCCCACACCCACCTTTCCTCATTTCCAGCTCTTGGAGCTGAAGTCCAGACCACAAAAAGACTTGAGTGGGACCTCAGTTTTGCCTGAGCTGCCATTCCTGCCTTTCTTTTGATTTTTCTCCTTCATTATTTTCCTATAAAACAGTCTTACACTCATTACCTACCCCTTCAAAAGCCAACAGCAACCGCAAAGAGCTCTCCAGCAAGATTTACATGCCATGCCATCCTGAGCAACAATAAATTTCCCAGCTGACTCTGCTTCTTGCATTCACCAGCTCCAGCTAACTTCGTGCTTTAAGAGTATGCTCTTTGATTCGACATGTAGTTATTGGACATAACACATTCATCTCATTCATTTTGCTGCTCCCTGAGGGCATGTTCTTCACCATTTGTTGCCATAATGCTTGAGGGCAAGAAGTCATTTTTCTTATTTAGCCTCTGCTCTATTATTTTGCCCTGCTGCTCACTGTCGGATACCAGAGATGAGATGCCCCTTTGGGCAGTGCAGGCACACCCGAGCACATTTGCAAAGCAAACTGGTTTCTTAATCACCATGAGCGAGGCTGCAGCAGTGGCTGAATTGGGAGGGAAAACCTGTCCCTTCCAAAGCAATGCCCTAATCATAGGCAAGGGACTGATCCTTACGCACACAGATTCCCTTCTCTGGAGGGAAGGACCCTGGATGACTTAGAAAGCCTAAAACACAGAGTTTCAGTGGAGTTGGTTGCTTAAACTGTGCCCCAGCTGTATCCCACACGATGTGTAGAGCCAGGCAAGGGAAACCCTTATCTTTAAAAAAGCAGAAGGTTCGGGGTTCTGTCCCAGGACAGCATTTTACTGGTTAGCACAGCCAAGCCCAGGCTCAAACTACTGCAGGGAGCTGGGCAGCAGCTCCTCCCTCCAGCTGCTCAGGGTGCCTTGGCCCCAGTGGGGTCCTTCAGGGGAGAATGGGTAGGTTGCAAGATGGAGAGTCACTTTTTGGCTGCTAGAAGACACAGGCACGGACAGCTCCTTCCAGGATGCCCTTTGTCAGAGATCAGAGTAGCCAAGTGTACTGCTTCACTTTCATTATCCAAAACCAGGCAACGCTGCTGCTCCATAACACTTGACTAGCAGTCACCCCAAGCAGATTAGACATGGATGATTGCCTTGTGCTCCAGTGGGTCTTGTGCCAGCTGTGACTGCTTGCATGCTTCCTGGGACCAAAACACCAATTCATGGATTTTAGCCTTGCAACACCAGCCTCTGTAACAGCCTGGGCCACACCTGAGGTGCAAGGTGGATGAAAGGACGGCTTCCACCTGGAGCAGAGCGTGTGGCAGGGCTTTGTGTGAAACACAGGCCAATTTCAGCCAAAGTCTGAACCTCTTTGCATAGGTACTGCTTTCTCTTCCCAAGCTTTTCTGAAAACACTAAACATAATAAAAGGCCATTGCTGTCTCCATCCATCCATACAAGCTTGGCTACAATTAAATATATTGACTGATAAATTGAGTACAGTTATACCTCTCCATCTGGTCTCAGCAGAGGACCACTGACATTTTGTTCATATACCCTCATTTCTCCATCTCTTTCAGATCGAGATTTGCATCATAGCTTTTTAATGAGCTAATAGTTAAAATAGCCCCCTATAATTACGCTAGAATAATCCAGCATTATTTCAGCTTAATTATAGGGGGATATCTTAACTATACATCATTTTCAGTTCTCAGTCACTCTAATGCACAGATGTCTGAAGAAATGACATAAAACACTAGCAAGTTATAAAATATCTAGAGTGGTGCTCATTGCGTCTGTGGAAAATGATCACATCTATTTTCCGTACCTCTGCTACGCAGTCTCCCTGCTCAGATTATTTCCTGCCAACCAAGAGATGATATTGAAAGCAATGGAAATAAAATACTTCACTATCTCATGTCATACTCTGATACTGTTGACTCTTTCATTTTCGTATCTCCTTGCTCCTCTCATAAATCTTCACATCAACATACTGTAGTTAATTCTCAAAACCTTTAGCAGCTCTTGAAGCAAAACAATTCCTGAACCTACTGCCTTCGTAGTTGTGGCCAGACTACGGGGCTGCCTTTAACTTTGCTGTGAGTTTTGTTTGTCTGCCTTAAAACACCCAGAAGAATTGCCCTGGGAGCGCACAGCATTGCTATTCAGGGTTAATCTCATCTCTCCCCTCAGACACTGCCACATCAGACAAGACAGCATTGTTGGACACATCAGCTTGATGCTCTGGGTAGACATATCTGTGTCACTCAATGTGGCTCTCCCCTCTGGGCCACCTCCCACTGTGGGAAGCGAGATGCCTGTGAGAAGACAGGTAAGAACTTTTGGGGAAGTATCTGTTGTGTGGGAAGCTGTCACCTCTGTCCTCCAACTCCCAGCACCTCAGTCTGTATTGCCTCCCTCACCCTCACCTGATGCTGGTTATCAGCAACTTGGCTGCATCCCCTCTGTCCAAGTCCTGGTTAAGGGAACTGAGCCCCCAGGACTCCTTACAGCCATCGGTGTAACACAGTCATCCCTTCCCAACTCACAAGTCAATTCATTCTGCAAAAATCTCTGAGAGGGCACAGGAAAAATACAGATGGCTACCCTGGTCTTCATGGGCAGTGCTGCCAACAGGCAGAGTAAATATTTCCATTCACAGCCTGAGGATGTGGCAGAAGGAGAATGTGGCAGAAGGCTCTGAAGAAGGGCTTGTCCCACAGTCCTTTGGCTGTCCCTGTAGTGCTTGGTCAGCTAGCACTGATTGTGGGGTCAGGAAAACACAGTAGCTCCTGGGTGCCCAGCAGAGAAAGAACACTGCCTGAGAGGTCTGTGCAGCCCCCCAGGCTGTGGGGCCATCTGGGCATGGAGGCACATCCCCATCCTCACCAGTAGCTCAGTGCAGGCTGCCAACTCCACTGGGAAAGCTCTTGTGGAGATGGGTTTACTGCTCGAGTCAGAAAGCAGGGGGTGACAACATGATGCCTGAGGTGGATCATTCCTGCACAGGTGGATGATAACCCCAGACACTAAGCCAGAAAGACCAGCAAGGTAAAGGTTTTTTATCTTTTTGGACCCTGGAAAGCCAGGCTGTCTTTCTTCAACGAGAGGGGAATCTTTTAGCCTAAGACCACTATGGACGCTGCTAACCCTCCCTCCACTCCTGAATAACCAGCTTCCTCTCTGCTTCTCACGCTCCCAGGGCCTTGGATGTAGATGCTTACACGGAAGACAATGCCTTTTCCTATTCCCTGAGTAGGGCAATGTGACGGTTCTGGGTGGTGTGGGGCTGTGTTTGGATTTGTGCTGGAAACAGTGTTGGTAACACAGGGATGGTGCAGTCACTGCTCAGCAGCACTTGCACAGAGCCAAGACCTTCTCTGCTTCTCACCCCACCCCACCAGCAAGGAGGCTGGGGGTGCACAAGGAGTTGGGAGGTGACACAGCTGGGACAGCTGACCCCCACTGACCAGAGGGCTATCCCACACCATGGGATGTCAGGCTCAGTGTATAAATCTGGGTCAGAAGAAGGGAGAAGGGAAAGTTGTGAGTGATGGTGTTTGTCTTCCCACATCATTGTTACTGATGATGGAGCCCTGCTTTCCTGGGGATGGCTGAACACCTGCCTTCCCATGTGCAGTGGAGAATTAATTCCTTGTCTTGCTTTGCTTGTGTGTGTGGCTTTTGCTTTATCTATTAAACTGACTTTATCTCAGCTCATGGGTTTGCTCACTTTTACCCTTCTGATTCTCTCCCTCATCTCACCGGGGGGAACAAGAGAGCAGCTGTGGGGCTTTGCTGCCAGCTGGAGTTACACCTTGACAAAGCAGAATAAAGACAGGTGCATATAGAGATTTTATGTTTTGAGACATTCCCAAACTACACTGTATAGTTGATGCATTTTCAATTTAAAAAAAAAAATCTCCCCCACACACAAAAATAAAAAGGAATAAGATAAAAGTTGGGAATACTAAATATTTTTCTAGGAGAAAATATTTAGGAGAAAATAGGAGAAAATATAGCATGCTCAACAATTAGCATCTTATGCAAAGAATTCAGAGGGAAACGATATGTGTCCTCAAGAATATACTTTCATGTTCATATGTTTGTGTCTTCCCTAGAAGGAAAGATTCACAGGACCCTTCCCCTAGGGCCAAGGACAGTGGAGAGGGACATCAGAGACTATCTGCAACGGTATGGTAACATCTGCAATGCCACCTGGCTTTGGAGGATGTTACTGTGAAATGGTCCCCGTGTGGCAGCAAGGAATAGTTTGCATTATTGAGCAGACTGGGGAAATGGACAGCACTGCTGCTTCCAGGGAGGTGTTGAGCACCACAGGAGAGCATCGGGAGCGGACCACTAACTCCAAGGGAGGTGAAGACAGTTGTATTTCTGTGCAGTCTGTGAGGTGAGTGCTATTTTTAGCTTCACTTCTCTCTTTTAACACCTGTGGATCAGCCTAACGGGCAGAGAGATGATGTGTAATAAATGTCATAAAGTCCCTGGAAAATATCTCATGGCTTTTAAACTAATCCCCTGATACTTTGAGAGGACTGCTGCGTGACACTGATTAAACTTCAGGGGTTGGTCATGCTGAGGTAACACTTCGTGCTTGTAGGGTGCTGTTCCCTTTCCAGGCTGGCCTCTGCCTCTGTTCCTCCAGGCATTAGGGGCTCCAGAACCCCTCAAGACCATCATCCTGATCCTCTGAGCTCACACCAGAGATGTTCCTCCTTGAGGTACCAACTCATCATCCCTTCAAAATGGTAATGGATGACCAAGAAGCTTTGTCCTTATATCACTGGTCTTACAACCTCAGCAGCATCCCCCATCCTCTACAGAGGTCCTGATCACTGGAGGGTGGCACCTCTCCTTAATTTGTCCCCCGTTAATTTGTTGGTAGACCTGTTCACTATTGTGATTGAGGAGGGATAGGGAATGCATGCGCTCATCCCACCATTGTTTTCCAATGTGTGGCAGTAGCCTGTCACAAAACATCAGAAGATTCACAGCTGGAATTTGGGTGTGTGGAGGCATGCCTGCAAAAAATTGCGTCTCGGTCTCTGTGACTTGCAGGCCTGAGCAAGTCCTGGGTCCCTCTGGTCCTGCCTCTACTGTCAGATTGAGGGTGACTTCAAGGATGGTTTTGAGCACACAGAGGACCGTGACCTGTGTCCTTTCTCTCTCCTCACTAAAGAGGAAGAAAAGATTATTATTTAAGCATCTGACACTAAACTAAAGGGTCAGCACTGGTCCTGGGAGGGTCACAAGCAGGACACTGATGGTGGAAGGGGCTGCAGCAGCTGGTCCTGTCCATGCCCCATCCCCAAGGAAACCCTTGATGGAGCAGGTGTCAATACACTGGACAGCATCAGGGCTGGTGTCCCTCTTGCCTACCCTACAGCTTGGGCTAAGAAAGGATCTTTCCATGGCTGTGTTTGCAGAGTAAGGATGGGTTTGGGCTAGCCTGAGCTGTCAGCAGAGATATCCTCCCAGTAGACAGTCTCCTTTATACTGAAGAAATGAATACTCTGGAAATTTCTAGAATTCCTGTGCTTCTCTTTTGATATTGTGTAGCTATAATCCCACACACCTCTACTTTTGCAAACTGGGGAAAGGAAGCAGAGGGAATTGGTGTGCTTGTTCATCATCATCTTGTAAAAAAGATAGAGAGCAGTTTCATTAAATTCCTGAGTATTAAGATTCACTTCAGTATGCTTTTCTTTTTTTTTACTTATCCGGGGCTTTGGAAGTATTTCCAGGGAGCTCAGTCTGAAGACCTAAAGGAAATCACCTTTATGACCTAGCAAACCCATTAGAATCAATTCGATTGAGTTACATCAAACCAAAAGCTACCCCATCAGCAACTTTCCATGACCCACTTCTGAAAATGGTAAGGAAGAAATTCTTGAGAGTTAGAGAAGCCTCTAGTACCTGGAGGTCTGTTTGCCCTGCTCACTTAATTACGTATGCATTCCTTCCTGCCACGGTTCCCTGTTAACCTCCTTCGTCTTGTGTTTAAATCAAAAGTATCTTTCTTTTCTCCCTTGCTGCTGCTGAAAAGGCCTTCCGACGGGTGAACTGGAAATGTCTGCCTTTACCTCTAAAAGCTCTCACCTCCTGAAGATGTCTGTAAAACTGGCTAATGCATCACATCAAGACAACTGACTCCTGTTCCCAGAGCCTGTCCCTTGCCTCGAGCTCAGTCACCTCCATGGACTGTCCTGCACCATATCTATAAAGACTCCTACATCATCCTTTCATCCACAGTAGCCAACCTGGGATGCAGGTGATTAGGATTTTCATCCCTTTGCCTTACTTTTAAGGCACACTTCAAATAGTGAGAGCACAGCAAATAATGCTTGCTTTGGACCAGAATCTTCTCAGTTATTTTTTGCCAGCTAATTCCTCAGCTAATTGCAGGCATAGGACAGGGGCTCCTGAGTGAGGAGATTGTTTGTTAGGGTCCTCTCCAGCAACAGAGAAGAGAATGAAAGAGAGCATCTCTGGAAACAGGTAACGCTAGATGCCTTCTTTGCCTCAGGCAGTAGCCAAACCGTGCTCCCAGCTGAAGTCCTTCAGCTGAAGTCCTTCAGCTGGGTGTCTGAAATTGCATGCAATGAGCCTCTAGGTCTGTGTTATATTGCCAAAGTTCATCTAACTGTTAAATAGCAATAAAACAAATCATCAGCAACCCCTAGTGCACACACACACAGAGACCCATCTAATGGCTGCACTGGAAGGATTAACAAGTTTGAGAACTAGATGAGCTCTGCCAGAATGTTCCCAGACACAGTCACTCACAGATTTTAATGAATTTGGCCAGCAACCTCTCTTGGGTCTTGCTTTCTTGCATATTCATATGACAGGTTTCTATCAGCACAAAGCCTTGTAAAGGCAGCATTTCCAGGCTGCACACATGAGCATTCCCAGGAAGCAGAGTCTGAAACCAGGCCGTGAAGGTGTTGGAGCTCAAAGTCTGTGTGTGCCCAGACGTGCAGTGAACATCCATGGTCTGGTCAACTGAGCTGGGCAGTGGAGTGAAGACCAGCAAGTCCTCCTCCAGAGCTCTTTGAGAGGAAGTCATCAGCTTAGTAAAAAAACAAAACAGATCTGAAAGTGAGTATGCTGAACCATCCTGGGTAGTTGTGAATCGCTGTCAATAACACTGGTTGATGATGCAGGAGTTTGCTCCTATATCACTTACTCCAACTCATTGTTATGAAGTCAGAGTGCTTCAGGGCCATCTCTGGCACATAGGCTCATGATGGTGATTGCAAGGCTGTAAGAGTTTTAGTTATTTAATCCTGTCAGGATCTGTGAGGAAAGAGCTAAAGGCCAGGTTGTGGTACGTGGTATGGCACACTGAGCAAAGAGAGGGAGGTTTTGATTGTCTACTAAAGGCTCCCTGATGGACTGTCATTGGATCTTGTGTTTGTTCATTAATGCCATTTTACTCCACATAACCAATCCAAATGCTAAGCCAAAAAAAGCAAACTACCTCAACCCTGTGACTTGTGTGGTAATGCATAATTGTGCTTATTAGATCTTTGCTTAATTTAAATCCATAAGTAAATCTTTAATTTAAAGTAGGCCTTTGAAGGTGCACTGAACAAACAAAAGTACTGGGACTACTGAAGAAGAGTCAGGCTTCCCATGTTCAATCAGTTGACCTTAGAAACTCATTATGTCCAAAGGCCATGAGCGAGCTCCAGGGCTCCTGCAGGGTTTATGAAGCACCATGTGCTCTCTGTAGAGCAAGGTGCCAGCTGGGACCAACTGCCGGGACCCCCCAGGTTCAGGGCAGGACCAGAAAATATGGTCTGCTAGGGGAAAAGGCCTAGCAGGCCTTTCACGAGAGAGAAGGAAAGGATATCATGTCTATTCATCTTCTTGGTGCCAACAGAGAAGTCAGGTGTTGTTAAAATGTGTGTTCAGTTTAAAACTCTGTCAAGGCCAGATGCTAAGTGGATACACTCCAGCAAGTGCCTGCGCATTAAAATACAAACTAAAAGGGGAAAGGCTAGTGCAACTGAAGCATTAAACAAATGCTGACAGGACATGCGTGAGCACACACAAATCGCCATGTTTACAGCGCGGGACGTGCAGAGCTTCCATTCGCATTCAGAGACATCTAATTGTTCAGATGCTGCAAACACATGGTCCCTTTCACCTGCCTTGTCACAATCTGATCCTGCTTTCCTTCCCTGGGCAAATAGAGCAGATAGCTACATCAGTGGCCAGTTCACATGATGGCACATGCCCACACCTCGGAGTGCAGCAGCTCTCTGCCTTCCACAGCTGTGGGAGGTCACCACCCAGGAGCATCCAGCTGGTTGTCTGAGCCATCTGCCCTTGCTGGGTCCTGGCTGCAGCCCCTGGATATTCCCAACTGATACAGCATCCCCTGACTGCTGCCTGTGAAATTCCAGCACTGCTGCTGCCCCACTCACTGCCTGCAGTTTTATTTCTCTAGTTGACACCTCCAGGTCTCCTGAAAATGGGGGGGGAAAACCACAAGATTCTGCGATTCTTTTCACAGAATCGCAGAATGGTCTGTGTTGGAAGGGATCCCGAGGATCACTGGGTTCCAACCCCCCTGATACAGGCAGGGTCAACAACCTCCATTCCTGCATCTAGACAAGGTTGTCCAGGGCCTCATCGAACCTGGCCTTGAACACCTCCAGGATTGAGGCACCTACCACTTTTCTGGGCAGCCTGTTCCAGCACCTCACAAATCTTTCTGTGAAGAACTTCCCCCTGATATTTAACCTAAACCTTTCCTCCTCTGGCTTCAAACCATTCCTTCTTGTCCTACCACTATCTACCCTTGTAAAAACCCAGTAATTCAGCATTTACACTGCAGCAGATGTTATCACAGGACTCCAAGTCTGCTGGTCCAAAAAATAACACAGTATCTGGTCATCTCTCACCATCTGCAAAAGCAGATGTTAATGTCTACATCTCCTGCTAGCTTAACTAGGAGGCAGAAACTCCATCCTGATTCTGAGCAAGTCTCCAAGATGGTCCACAAGGTCCCATAATAGTTAATGCTCCCTTACCACTGAGAATTGTTTGGTAGACTCAGTCGGTACAATGTGTCATTACCCTCTCAGTTTTGACCATCGATCTGAAGAGCATATCGCCTTGGAGACTAGCAAAGAAATTCTGGCTGCAAAGCTGCCGAAAAGGCCACTTTGGTTGACTTTTTTTTTCATATTGCTTTGTGTTTCTGCTTCACAGAACAGAAGGGCAACAAAAATTAATTTCATGATGTAATAAAATGTTTGCCTCTGAGGTTTCTGGAAGCTGAAGCACTGGTATTTTATTTGCATGCAAAAATTCATTATGGATATAAAAGTGTGAAGACATGGTGTAGCTGTTAAACCTTAGGATATCGCAGACTTAGAACAATGCAATCAGACAAGTGAAATAGCATTGCCAACCAAGCAAGGTTACAAATATTATCATTAGAAATAGTAGTAAATAAAGGAACTATTTCCAATACATAATTGTTTTAATCTTCATGGAGTGGGAGTACAAAAGCACCATTAACTGTTCCCAGATGCCTCAGGATTTGGTTCCTAATTTTGAAGGTCTGCCTTTCCTAAAGTTGTCAGATGTTCAGAAAGAGTTTGTGTCATTATAGGTTATCTCAGTTTCTCAAGGCTGTGTTTCCTCTACTCTGAAACCACTTATGCTCAGTCAAAACCCCCACGTTGTTCCCTCTTGGTGGTGGGTTTGCAATGTGGTTCTTTAAGAAGCAGCTGGAATTTTCTTAGGTGTCCAACAAAATAAATCCCAGCTGGACTTCCAAGGCCAAACTCCGAAACTTCATTGCTGACAAGGCCGGCCGGGCCAATCAGTGCCAGTCACAGCGCCTCTGGGAATCATATTTTAGAGAGAGAAAAACACAGACAGCCACATTTTGCCACCAGACAAGGGAGTGAGAAGATGTAAGAAACTTTGCAGACGCCAAGGTCAGTGAAGGGGGGGAGGAGGAGGCGCTGAGAGAAGATTCCCTGCGGCCTGTGGAGAATACCATGGTGAAGCAGGTGTCCCCCCACAGCCCATGGAGGATGAAGAGACCCCACTTGTAGCCCATGGAGAAGTACCTGGGCCAGGCAGGAGCCCACCATGGTGCAGGTGGAGGAATAGGGAAAAATCTGTGACCTACATTGGAGCAAGACCATTACAGAACCTGCAGCCCATGGAGAGAGATAAGAGGCTGAGGGAGAGAGATGGAGACCCACTCCGGAGCAGGTTTGCTGGGAGGGGCTTGTGACTCTGGGGGGGACCAGGCTGCGGTCAGCAGCCTGGGACTGATAGACTGAGAGACATTCTATGAGTTTATAACAGTGACCCACCCTGTGGGAGAGGACTCACATGGAAGGTCATGGAGGACTGTCTCCCGTGGGTGGGGGCACGGGAAAGAGCGTGAGAAATGCCTCCCCTCTCCCCCCAAGAAGGAGAAAACTCACGAGGAACTGACCAAAGACTGAAGCCTTCATTCCCTATTTCCCCCGTGCCATCCTGGGGAAGAGAAACATCATGAATAGAGTGAAGTCTGCAAAGAAGGTGGTGTTTTAAGAGCTGTTTGTACTTCTCATTTTCCGACTCTGGTTTCTCTGTGTGTGCAGTGCAGTGTAATAAATTGGAGAGGTTTTTTGCCTTTCTTCTGTGTTGAGTCTGTTTTGCCCATGACACTAATTACAGAATGATCTCTCTCTGTCCTTAACTCCAAAGCCTCTCAACATGTATTTGATCCCCTGTCCAGCCAAGAGGGGAGTGATTGAGCAGCTTTGGTGGGAGACTGGCCTCCAGCCAGGGTCAAGCCACCACACTTTCTCACTGCCTGGCTTTGCAACCAGATGGAAGAGTAGCTCCAGAAATAAGAAAAGTAGCACAGGTGGATGACCCTCTTCTGAGGGTCAGATCACTTCGCTGGGGGTGGAAAAGGAAAACAGAGTGATTGTTTAGTGTTACTTGGATTTTTTTCTTTGTTTTCTCAGACTCTGTGTTACCATGTTTAGGTCGGGTTTGGGGTATGCAGGGTTAGGCCAGGACACAAGTCACCTTGTTTTCTTAGTCAGCTAGAGGCTAACAAAGCGGGTTGGATTTTTTTTTATGTGAGATTGTTTTCACTGGCAATGGGGGATGCACAAACAAAGCACTAAACTGCTGACTGACACTGAGTGGTGTTTACTAAAGAAACTGCAGAAGATAAACAGCCTGCTGCAAGCACTCTGAAGTGCAGGGAGCCATCGTCTTGTAGCGTCCCTTGGAGTTTAATCAAATACACACAAGTAAGATTTCCATTTGTTATTGAGAGGGCAATAAAATGAACCGCAGAGCAAAGATGTTGTTTTGCCAGCGGCTGGGTGCAGCTGTACAGCCCCATTAAGCTGGTGAATGCAAGAGCCACACTTTGTTTAGGAGTTTTGCAGAGGCTGAAATGTTCCAGGGTGAGCTGAAATACCTGAAAGCGGGGGAGTCGCTGCTCAAAACACACAGCACTGCAAAATTAGGACCCGGTGATGCAGGCAGGAGAATCTCCATATGGCCAAGTAGAAACACTCAGACAGGCTGTTTGTTGGAGCAAAGGGAGAGGTCCAGGAGCCTGTTTCTGCACTAAGGCAGGGAAAGAAAATTGAGGCAGCAGAAGAAAGCTGAGCAGATGCGGGGGAAGGTTTGCAGCATGGTCTCTGGGCACTTCATGTAGGCCAGGGCCATTCTGTCCATCATCTCCAAGAAAACCCTTTCCCATCAGCACAGAAGAGGACAGAGATACATGAGAACTGTGGGGAATGTCATTGAAGGAGTCAGTGACAGTTAACCCAGAGAAGGGTTTACAGAGTCACAATGGATAAGAACCTTTTTGGGTTGGGGAGAGTATAAAGGCCAGGAGCTGTCTGCAAGAAAACATTTTTTCCACCTTCCCCCCACCAACACCATTCAGATTAACAGGACTTTGCACATATTTTGTAAATAACCAGTGACAACATTTTGTATTTGACCTTCCCATCGGCCAAACTAAAACTTGGGGGAATGATCAGTCCAAAGTCAAGGTCTAATTTTATATATATTAACCTTGCTCTTGCTTGTTAGACCCTGCATGGGGAAGGCTCATCAAGTCTGAAATGTATTTCGTAATAACATTGATTTTTATATTACAGCTAGTCAAGAATGGGTTTTTTATCATGACTGCAAGTAGTGATTTTATAGCAATACCACTTATTTTCCCAGTGTTAGATTTCCTTATTTGCTGAAGACAGCAGCAAAGCCACAGCATGGGTACCAGAAAAGCTGTTTGCAAGCAGCAGTGAGCCTACGGTATGTGGATACCACAGGACCCCACATCCTAAAGGGACTCCTGTCACCCGTTGGCATCACTGTGCTTTGTGAAGGATTATCAAGCTGATTTTTCTCTTCCTTTTCTAAATGCCCCCCTCAGTTAGGATGGATGTACAGGCGTGACCAGCAATCACTCTGCTCTCCTGATTCACCATGAGCAGCCCTTTGTTTTGAGCATTCAGTCCATGAACCACCATGAACATTTCAGCTTAGTGTTTCAGAGGGCAGCAGAGTTGTCCAGCAGTGCTTTTGCCGTGGTGTCCTACACTGGATTTTTTCATAGCCAGGCCTTGGTCACACCAATAATCATGGGTCTTTAAGCTTAGAAATTCCTTTTCCAAGGAGCTGGACTGTTTTGGGTGGACATGTGTAGAAAGACACAAGCTCCTGTTCCAGGACTCCTTGGCACTACATCTACAGCACAACTGTCTGAAACTACTAAGAATTGCACTCAGTGACCCACACAGCCCTTTCCAGTCCATGTTCTTCACTAATCAAGAGAAACAGAGTCACAGGCAGGATGCAATTATGCAAAGAGGTTCAGTTACACATAATAAAAACACCCCACCAGAAGGAGCAGTCCGTCAAGCAGCAGCAATACCAAGAGACCAAACAGTGACAATGCTCGGGAGATATTAACCTACAATGAAGTTTAGAGGCAAATAAAGATTAATACCATTTTGGGCTTCTTCAGCAGGGATGTTATGTTGAAAGACAGGATATTTTCTCTCTTTCACGGCAATGGACTCACTCTCATATGACCTCTTCACACAGAAAATTACCATGTGTAATTGCTCAGGCAGAGTGATGCTTTTAATGCAACCACTCTTTAGCTAAAATCACTCCTTCTCTGGAAAAGAAAAAAAAAATTAGATAAGTAGTCAGGAGTTCAAAGAAGAGCTATAAAAAACAGTGAGAATTCAAATAAAAACAGGCCAATTTTGTTTCTTCCCAAGCTTAGGTAATGGTTGTGACAGCCTATGCGTAGCACGTACTGTATCCTGTGGGAAGGTTAGTGAAGTTATACAGGCAGTTACTAGATGACAAAGACTAAAGAGGAAAAAAGTATGCAATAGGTATTACCAAGGAAGGAGACATCATAACTGTCAACAGTTTATGCAGACAAAGAGCAGACCACCACAGCGTACAGAATTATTTCCCCCCCACACCAAGAGGAATGTGTTGGAAACATCATAATGAAAAACTATTGCATTGACCCCGGAGAAAATACTAATAAATAGATAGTCCTGTAGCAGCTGGAAGATGGACAAAAATTACATGAAAAGGTCTTTCTTTTTTATAAACCTGAGGAGCAGAAGTGATGCTAAGGTATTTTTGCTTTCATTTGAAAGGCTTGCCTAAGTAAGATTTTTCAAAGGAATTTCTCCTGACAGTGTGCTGAAAATGAAGAGTTTTCTTTGATAGCAGCAAAGTGCATAAATGATTTATTGGAGAGAGAAAAAAAAATCAGAGCCAGGGTGACAAAGATACTAAGCGAATGTCAATGTGAAGAGGCATTTCAGAGAGCTGGTAAACAAGCTTCCATCCCTGGTACATGCCAGCTTGTGGATTAGGACCTCAGGGCCTAACTTTCAAGTGAGGTTTAATCAGGTCTCCATTTCTGCAAGTGCTGATGAGAAACGGTGTCTGCATTATTGCACCACAAATAAGTTTTGAGTGAAACATCAGTAGCAAGATACCTGAACTTCCAGTCTGTGGGGAGGACTGGAAAGATGATTAAGTAAAGGTACAAAATTATCATTGAGTAGCTAGAGACTTTCCTTCTAATTAAACTGGTTCTGGATTCTAGAACAGATGGCAAAGAAACCTGTCTGATTTTGGGGTGGAGTCTGCCATCACTTAAGGGACATAGTTGCATGAGATTGCAGAGGACTGGATTTTATAATCCACACGTGGAGTCACTTTCTGCCCCACAACTGTATGACCCTAATTCTAGTCCTTCTGAAGACAGTTATAAATGGTTTGTTGACTTCCAGGGAGGCATGATGGCATAAAGATGTGAAGTCTCTGGGGAAGACATAGCACCTGTCCCCATGGCCTATACCTCTCAAGGCACAACAGCACTTGAAAAACACTAGTATTGACAGAATGGGTGCAATTCACTGTGTCCACTACTGAGCTCTTTCCATAAGTATGCAGAAGTGGGAGCCGGGCTTAGTGTGGTGGCTCAGTGCGACTACACCACCACCACTCACTGGGCCAGGTGCTCCTTCTGCCTTTCCCTGGAGTGACAACACTGAGAAGCTTCCCAGTGCAAAGCTGGGAGCTACGTGCAGTCACTGAGTGTGATGCCTGTCTTCTGGGCTCAGCAAGGTACTCCACCAAAGTTTTCTCTGGGCTCTTTACAATATGTATGGTTTCTAGAGTAAAATTGAAGAAAGGCCCCAGAGATATGCAGCAGATGAGTGAGTGGCCTGGACCCAACAGTTAGTAGATATCAGTCAGGTCTGTACTTGGGCTTGAAAATACTTTGATGTTTCATTATTGTCTCCAGGCTTGTACCCTTTGCTGTCTGGTCCCTCTCATGTTCTAGCCATGACCTGCTTCTAACTGTCTTCCTGGTTCAAACAAGCATCAACTGTCCACTATGGTTGAAAGTGAAGGCCTAGACCCCATTGTTGTACAACCCACCCCAGCCCTCTACCGCTGTGCAAAGTGAGTTAAATATGGTGACACGTCAGGATGGCTGGCTGTCAGCTGTAAACAGTTCTGCACAACCAGGGAATCAAGGAATCATACCTTCAGGCATGGCTGCCACAACCCAGAAGCATTTCAAGTTCAACCTAGCCATTCCCCCAAACTCTGTTGCACTCATGCATTTCTTCTGGAGCAGTTATTTACAAACCTATGAAGAAAGAAAATAGTTCTCTGCTCTTTTAGTTTAGGGGTATTTTATATCCATCTCGGTGCCTGTTCCACGCTTTCCCACAGGCAGGTGAAGCAGCAGACCACAGAATGCAATGAGGTCTCACAAACATCTGGCTAAGAGTGAAGGAGAGAGGAGCTGCTAACACTGGTCCAGTCACTGGAAAACGTACCAGTTTGTAGCTGCCCCGTTTCCCATTACATTCATGCTGAAAGGTATTTCCTTTATCTTTATCTTTTGAACTTTCAGAGAGGGTAAAGGAGCTAAGCTCACAGCAATTCTCCTCTACAGGCAGGAAACAACTGGCTGGTTTTGGAGGCAGTGAATGAAGATGATCAATTAGCACTCGCTTTTTCACTCTGTCAGATTAACGAGAGACTTGCCTGTCATGCCCACAGTCTCTCTGCTCAACCCCATGTATGCACAGCTTGAGTGGTGTGATTCAGTCTCACACACCACCTTCTGAAGGGAAGAGACAGAACCATGAGTCAGTAGGACATGGCTCCAAGTGTCCTTAATGCAATGGTGTCAGCCTTATTATTGGGCAGCACTGAAATATTTATTAAACACAAACACAGAAGCAATTGTTCCTTCCTAATTTGACAATGCTATCTGAAGAGTTAGAAGGCACAGTGCAGATCAACTTAATTAAAATGTTTCATTTCAGAAGCTAATGATTCTCATCTGGCTACAAGGAACTAATGAAGAAAGCATTAAAAAAAAAAAAAGGACTATGACATTATAATGAACTGTGGGACATAATAGTAGGTGTGAATTTCCTTTTGTGGTGCCCAGTTCCCCTCTGTGTACGTACCAGCCAGGAACCACATATCAGATAAAACAGATGATAGCTAAGCAAAGGAAATCTGGGACCCTTAGCTGGGCTAATGGCCCAGCAAGCATTAAAGCCCCATTAGTAACTACAATGAAACTGAATAATGATTGCAATAAATAATGAACACTTGGCCCTTAGATAAGATGTATTATATTTCCCACTGTATATGCCAGTAGTTAGGAGTATTTATAAGCTACTGTCACAAATGACTGGCTTGTGCTAAATGTAGCTTGGAGTAGGCAGAAAAAAAATTCTTGGAAGTTTCTGGGCCAAATTCAGCAGCGACGTCAGCAATACTTTCAGCAGTACCATTTGTCCCCCATCTGCGGGAGTGATATGCAATTTAGTGCTCTGAGTATTAGAAGGAAATGGCTACAAATGTGGTCACAAAGTTTTGCTTGATGTTCCTGCTCTCTGAAGACCAGGGTGACTTGGGTCTGAAGGAAGCCAGGAAGGGAACCGGGAAAGGTCTTGGGGATGCAGCCTTTCCCAAAATCCAAACAGGCACAACGTCTTTGGGCAAGGAAGGGGCAGGCACCCGCAAGAATCATAGGGCTGATGCCCTTTTCCCTTGGGCAGCTGAAATGTGAAGATGCCTTCCCACCCCTCCCCCACCCCAGTGTTCCTCCTGTCTGCCCTCCTCAGGAAATGTGTGACCACCATTGGCACGTAGGAGAAGCCATCCTAAGGAGGACTACTGTGGGCAGTGCTGGGCAGGAGTCACTTGGGATAAATGGCCACTCTCACAGTCACTGGTGACCCTTGTGCTTCAGAGGCATGGCAGGGACACAGCAATGATCTGGGTTCCATTGCAGATAGGACTGCAGCTCCTGCAAGGAGGACACCTAGGAAGAGACCCTCCTGGTTAACAGGAAACAGGTGAAGGCCTTTTTGCTTAGTAGCTGCAGCAGAATCCGTTTCTAGCAAAGCCTAGTTGAGGAGCTACTCTATCTCAGACAACATTTGCTCTGTTGGCACAACCTGTTGTAAACACGGTACAGTGAATGACATGTGAGCAGAGAGACCTATTAAAACGTCAAGCTGCTAAATCCACAAGCAATAGGGGGTGTAATTACCTGAAGAAGTAGCACAAGGCTCTCTTGAAAGTCAATTGTACACCTATGTTTTCCTCGCAGTTACGCGCGCTCTACCAACCAAAAATACACAGCCATCATGCTCAGCAGGGGAAACAGAGAAGTTCTAAACAAAGCTGGACAAATCATGAAGATAAACAGAAACAGGAGCTTCTTAAAGCTCAGCTTGTTGGGCTTTTTTTGAAATGCCAACAAAGAGTATGAAGGAAGGCAGGCATATTTCTTCTGAGCAACTGTTACGGGGAGGAGAGGCAGCTGAGCGGGGATATGAAAGATTCTGAAGATGACAGCGCCTAAAGGAAACAAACATCATGACATTTCTTCAGGCTCCTAAAGTCATTCAAAAGGTTAAACTGAATTTCTTTCATCAGACATTATACTAAGTGGAATCTCTACAAGTAAAATTGCATCACGGTTTGACTGACCTTTCTTCTGATAAGGATTTTAAAAGGTATTTTTTAATCAGTCAGAAGGCATTATGTTTATGAAAGAAAAATCAGCTTTTAAGACAAAATTATTTACATGAGGAATATGGTTTATGGCAGGCCAGAATCACCAAAAAGTGTATTTTCTATGACTTCAATTCAGCAAAACACACAAGTACAGCTTTTGTTTTCCAGAACAATTCTCCTTTTTTAATAGGAAAAAAAAGCAATTAAAATATAATCTATTTATCTTTGTATTCTCAACAATGTCTTTGATTCTTATCCTAATAAAAGAAGATATAGACCAATGATCCATTTCTTCAAAAGAACAAGTTTTCCAAGACAAAAGAGTTGTGTTTAAAAGCATCTCCCAAGAAATACAAACCTGCCAAGCTCTGTTTAATTTTGTATTTCTCCAAGTCAAAAATGCCTGCAGTGAATATGATCAAATTCAGTCTCTGTGAGAGACCCTGAGCCAGGTTTCAGCTCCAAAGAAATTGTTTTTCCTGTGAGGGAGTCAGTAGAAACAGAGCATGGTAATGGCCAGGTCTCCTGAAGTTGAGGTATAATATTTCCAGTAGCTCCACCATAACACACTTCATGGAGAGATTCAGTGAACATGGTGGTAACGAGGAAAATAAAGCTCAAGGGGGTCATGTGGAAACTTCAGGTGTATCAACCCTAACATGAAATATACACTACCCATGAAATTGGGTCGTTATACATCTTAACTCCATGGGCTTTTCATGAAAATTCATGGCTGTTTTGGAGCAAGCCTGGATTTCTGAAGGGCAGAGCTGCTGTGAGTGAGCAATCCCAGCTGGAAAGTCAATAACAGACAGACAGAGTGCTGGGCATCACATTTCCTCACAGAATGGCCTGGCCCCAGGGAGGATGGGAATGGAAATATAGTCCTTCCCACTGGCACTGCAGACACTGGGGAGAAGCCCTGGGCACTTCTACAGCCCCCAGCTGCTGCTCACCTGCCCCAGGGCCATGGGTAGCAATGGGAGGGATAGTAGCAATGATTCTGATCACAAGGATAACGCTGACCAGACCCCCTGGTGTGGCAATATGCAGTTTATTATGAGATACATATGAGATACATATGAGATGCAGAGCACCTTACCTTTAAAAATGAAACTACAACAGAGGTCGTCCACCCTCTTGTTCTCCATCCTTTGACTGCAGGATTTCTCCCCCAGACTAATTTGCCTGTAGTAAAGCATGGGTGAGTCTCAGTTTCAGGCAAGCAGGTGCTTTTTCTGTGAGTGCTCTAAACAAATTACTCTATCAAGAAAATATTCAGCTCAAGACTGAAACTCTCAATGTATAGTAAATGCAAAAAATGGGGGCTAATGCACTAGTACCTGCTGAAGATGATGCAACTTTTAAGGGGATGGTGAAAGCAAAGTTGTTACTGCTAATAACTCATTTGAATTCTCAGACCCCTTTCATCTGTCTATAAAGATGCACTTTTTCCCCCACCCCTTCCTCCTTCCCAGGGTAATATAACCAGCCTTTGGGTCTAAGAAGTTTGTGAGGGGCCACAGGGAGAATAAAGCAGAGGCTCAAAATTCAGGCCGATGTGGGCAATGAAGAGGGACACTGCCAATTATCACCTCCTAGAAGAGATGAGTGAACCAGCTCCCTGGGAGGTGCCTATGTCTGCTTGGCTGGAGAGGAGGCTTAGACATTTACCTCAGATGAAGAGCATGCTAGGTGTTTTGGTAGCTACGCTAACATGAGAGGAAACCAAGAGATGGTGGCCTTGGAGAGCTGCCAAGGCTGAGATTTTCAAACACCTTGTTCAAAACACTCCAGTGAAGAGCATGGGATTTAGGGGGCTTGGAAAAATAGACTGGAAACGGTCTACAGTGACTGTTGCAGGATGGTCTCAAGCTGCAGAGGCATTATGCAAGAAGTCTCTGCCCTCCAAAAGCATACAGTCAACTAAATGAGAGATCAGAGAGAGGCAAGCAACCAGCAAATATTCTCTCTGCCTCATTTAATCAAGATAGCAAGATTTGCTCTGGGCTGATATGAAATCAATTTTCCGATGAAAAAATGTTTGAATTAAATTTCTATTAAATATTTTACCAGTGTCTGATTTCCACAGAGAATTTAATTTAGCATTGCAAAAACTTATGAACAAGTACACTAATCTTTCAGATGACAACTGAGGTATTTTGATCCAGAAATGCTGTTACAGTGTTGTACACAGCCTGGTTTCCTCGTGTTCCTGTGCTTCAGTGTCAGCAAAGTCACCAACCAGAAAACCAGGTGCTGCAGCCAGGTGAGCCCCATGACACCTCCATGGAGACGCGATGATCCATCTCACCAAACATGGTTAAACCACAGAGCCAAAGTGGGAGTGGGATACATCTAACCTACCTTGCTCACTAGCTAGCACCTCAGATCTGAAGAGTTTCAAGTTTTCTTCTCAAACACACAAGTGTTTTCTGCTGAATGGTTTTGCCCAACTCCCCTTCACTTGCCTTGAAAAATGTCACGGGAAAATACCCGTTTGCTGGCAAGGTGCGATTTGTACCCAGAGCTGGTATTGGTCTCCTGACAGGTGTGAAGATGGGAACCTGTCCCTGTCTTTCACCAGATTCAGCCTTCAGAGCACTTTGTGCCTCGGGTTTCAGTTAATATCAGCAGGAACAGTGAATACGCAGATTCGACAAACAGGACTCAGGTCCCTCCAGGCTGGCAAAGGTCTAGTTCATTGCACAGTTAACTAAGGATGGAGCACTGGTGGAGATGAGGAGAGCTGGAAGTTCATGCATTGCACTGTTGGCAATGGAGGAAAGCTGGATTCACCTGCAACCACCCAAAAGCAGAGCTCTGCACTGGAAATAAATAATCTCCCATGAGGAACTATCACAGACATTTTCTTTTGGACCACAGCTGGGAAAGCAAACCACTTGTGAATTTTATGTCCTTTTTTGTTTTCTTTCTTCCGATAACTTAAGGTTGGGGATTTTTCCCACAGAGTGAGAGCTGTTCAACATCAAAAACTGAAATAATTTTAAGAAAAACAGTTTCTTAAAAAAAACAAACCCTAAAATGCCAAACTAAAGGTACTGTTGAGGTTTAAAAACTATTTGAAAACAGAAGTAAATATGCCAAAAAAAAAAATCCACAGCACTGGCTCTGGAGTGGCACTATTCACTTGTAAACTAAACATAAGTGGCCATGAAGTTTTGAAAAATGAAAGGAAGAAAAAAGAAGAATTTCTGTAGTGTGGAAATAATCTGTAGCCTAAAGGTAAAACTTGGAAAAATCCCCATATCTCCACTTTAAGATTTTCTACAGGAGTGGTCATTTTCTAGCCTGTATACACTTTTTTTTTGGCAAGAAGACAAGCCCCAAGAATTCTGTGGGGCCAGGACAGATAGAATCATAGAATCACTTGGGTTGGAAGAAACCTTTAAGATCATTGAGTCCAACCACAGCCTAATGCTGCCTAGTCCACCTCTACATCATGTCCCTCAGCACCTCATCTACTTTTCTTTTAAATACTTCCAGGGATGGTGACTCCACCACTTCTCTGGGCAGCCTGTTCCAATGCCTGACAACCCCTTCGTAAAGAAATACCTCCTGATGTTCAACCTAAATCTCCCCTGATGTAATTTGTAACCATTCCCTCTCATCCTGTTGCTTGTTACCCAAGAGAAGAGACAGCCCTCCCCCTCTCTACACCCCCCTTGCAGGTACTTGTAGAGAGTGATAAGGTCTCCCCTCAGCCTCCTTTTCTCCAGACTAAAAAATCCCAGTTTCCTCAGCCACTCCTCATAGGACTTGTGCTCCAGACCCTTCCCCAGCTCCATCACCGTTCTCTGGACATGCTCCAGCATCTCAACGTCCTTCCTGTAGCGATGGGCACAAAACTGCTCTCAGCACTCGAGGTGTGGCCTCACAAGAGCTGAGTCCAATGGGACAACCACTTTCCTACTCCTGCTGGCCACACTATTGCTGATACAGGCCAGGATACCCTTGGGCATCCACCTGGGCACACTGCCAGCTCATGTTCAGCTGGCTGTCAACTAACTCCCCCAGGTCCTTCTCCTCCAGGCATCTCTCCACCTCTCCCCCCACTCTGCCCCAAGCCTGTAGCGCTGCTTGGGGTTATTGTGGCCAAAGTGCAGGGCCCAGCACTTGGCCTTGTTAAACCCCATAAGATTGGTCTGCCCATTGATCCAGCCTTTCCAGGTCCCTCTGCAGAGCCTTCCTGCCCTCCAGAAGATTGATAGTCCCACACAATTTGGTGTCATCTGCAAACTTACTGAGTGTGCACTTGATCCCCTCATCCAGATCATTAATGAAGATGGGATGGACTTTTTCTGGTTGATGGGTGGCCTTGCAGGTCAGGCAGCCCCCTGATCACCCAGGTTTCCTGTGCCTAGGGATGACTCAGGTGATTTCATGACAGCACTGAAAAAGCAATTAAACTCCTAAAACCTCCCAACAGCTACACATCTTTTTTTTTTTTTTTTTATCTAGAGGAGATCTTGGAACATATCAAGCTACTTATCTCAAGGAGCTGGTAGTTTTCAAAGGTTCATGGTTGCTAATTGCTATTGTCAATTGCTGCCATTTGCAATGATTTACTCAACATATGAAAAATTCAGCCTCAATCTTCTGAGCTGAACTTCCCCAACAGGGAAAGTACCTAACTGTACATCCATCCCAGAGGGTCTGGTAAATCTGCCCATATACAAAGAGTATACAAGGGTATTGAAGAGCAGTTGCTCTCCAGGGGAAGACACAGTTAAAACCTCCAACTGTTAGGTAAGCAAACCATACCTTGCCTGATGACTCTTGGGGCTGTCTCTGGATGTTGCAGAGCTCAGCGTTGCTGTCTGGACACAGAAGAAGCTTGACCCAGACAGCAGCGGGAACTGGAACAGCATGAGGAGTGGTACAAGCCAAGAGCGGTGCGTGGGCAGGGAGGTAAGGGAGGCACATCATGCTGAGACCATGGCCAAGCACTCAGTAGCAGTGGACTTGGAGCTAAGCCACAGAGAGAGAGCGGTGGCAGGTACTTGGGCTTTTCTTTGGGAGTCTATTGTATCTGCATGGAGGAGAAAGGCTGCCCAGAGAGGTTGTGGAGTCTCCTTCTCTGGAGACATTCAAGATCAATCTGAACACGTTCCTACGTGATGTACTCTAGATGATCCTGCTCGGGCAGGGGGGTTGGACTGGATGATCTTCAAGGTCTCTTCCAGCTCCTAATATTCTGTGATTCTGTGAAAGAGGTTGGGGTGAAAAGCTTAGCTTTGCTAGTGGTGCCAGTCAGGGCTGTGAGGTGAGGCTGGTTAGGGTCAAGACACGGCCATGCAAAGCGGGTTTTCAAACAGCAGGATGAATGCATGCATGAGTCTGCATGTATGTCACATGTGCACAGACACAGTGCTGTTGTCACTCAGCCCACAGAATGACTAGCAAAGCCTTTAAAAAGAAACCACACACGCACAAATATTTTATGTGCATGCCTTACACAGAAAGCATGGGCCAAGTGACTTGCCCACACAGTTCTGAAACGTACCCTTTTAATCCCTTTGGTGCCAAGGAAATGTTATCGACTACAAATGGTGACGGGGAGAATTGCACAATCCAGTCCATACGTACAAAACCCAGCAGGCTGAGCATAAATGTCTATTTGAAGGGATACAGATGAATCAGTAATGATATTAGAGTGATTAGCCAACTGCCTTAATTGATATGTACAAAACCATATGTGCTTATAAGCTTACAAATGCTAACTCACGCTTATCGCCATCTGCACAGAAAAGCCACAGTAAATTTCCCTTTCCTAAATGCAGGTTTGTCATTTTAAAAGAGATGGGTTGCGCAGGGTAGTGAAAGGCTGTGCCATGAAATGTCCATCACCACTGGCACGTGGGTTTCTCTCAGACCAATTCTATGATTCTATGATTCTATGATTTGCTGAGTGACTGTAATAGAGGTTTGTTGTCCAGGTCAGTGCAAACACACAAGAGAAATTTATAACCAGTTTTCCAGACAGAAAAATAAAAATGAGGTTTTGTGACTAATGAAAGGACGGTTGTACACTGGCTCCCCTTCCTCTGAAGGTTGGTCCTGCCTCTTTCCTAGAGTTATCTATAAACCCACAAGAGAAGGCTAAAGCAGAGAAATTCAGAAGTACCTAAATTACTTAAAAGGCCACAGACAGGTGTCTGCTCACCAAAGCTTCTGCTGGAAGAGCAATGATGACAGGAAATGGTCAAGTACATTTTTTCTGCAAAGTTACTCGGAGACCCTTTGACTGTACATTGTGTTCTTGTGTCCATAAGCCAGCTCTGATAGCTTTGCTGTAGAACCGTCATGCCATGCAGCAAATAAGTTTAAGAAATTACCTTTTCAGTCAGAGTCCCAGGCTCTGGGGCCTTTAGGGTATCTAATGGGATACTTTCACTGCTAGAAGTTAGTATGCTCTCTGAAACAGTTTAAGTGACACTAACAAAAGAAAACCTTTTTGCTGGTTTGTCTTCACTGGCCATAGGAGAAACTTAAACATATGTTTATAACTGTAAAGAGTTAAAATGTGTTATATAATGTTATATATGTGTCAGTAAGATCAATGTCCTATTTTAAAAATGTGAACTTAAAGTTGAGGGGCTACATTCATCCATGCCAAACATGTGTGTTTCCCATCCCTTGGCAGTACAAATAAGCTTGGGATCACTCATGGTCAAGGGAAATCAGTTGTGTTTCTGCTAATGTACCCAGAGTACACAATTGCAGCGTTGATGTCAGCTCCATGACTGGCCCTGAGGAGACAGCTGACATCCAACCTGGCATAAAGCTCTCGACATCATTTGGTCTGTCTGATTCAGCAGAGTGAGTTTTGTATCACCTATTGGTTTTGTCAAGTATCAGGTGCCCTGTAAGGTTAGGGGACAAATCCATGAAGAAACTTAGGAGCTTATATTCTGATTAAAATCAGGAGCTAAAAGGAAAAAAAAAGGTGTTTGTACATGCCCATGGCCTGAAGGCTGTGTTACTTGCTTAAGCAGCACAGCTGAAAGTTTTATCCTGGCTGTCTCAACAGAAAGATCCATCAGGGCTTCCCATGCTGGAGCCTGCCATTTTTGACTTGGGCTTCATGGCAGAAGACTAGTAAGAGAGAAAAATTGATGAGAATTCTCCTGACACTTCTGAAACATGGAGGACATGCCTGTGTGACAGGGACAGGTGAGTTACTCTCGTTTTAAAAATCCTGACAGCGCTGTGCATTAATAGTGCCATAAATATTGTATCTGTGCTGCAAAGGAAGCTGAGGAGTTGTTATAATTCAGTTGTCACCATTGTGCTGGCACCGTGTTGTGTCTGGGTGACCTGCAGGCTCAGAATAATAACGAGGGCGATTCATCAGACCCCACCAGTGACAAAGTGGAGACGGAGTATGTGATGTGTAAAGGCTTTGATCACATTAGACAATACCTGATGAAGGAAGGATTGGATGGGAAGGTGCATGTGAAAAGTACAATTTTTAGACAGGCCCCAGTGCTTCTCGAATGATAGGGAATCCCTGGGTGCCAGCAATAAGTGTCAGTCACTGACAATTTAACAGGCACGTGTGAAACAACTCACTCCTGAGGAGCTGGAAAACATGGCAGTGGAGCAAATAAGTAAGAAACTGATGCTTCACCCACCTGATGCTTCATGTTATTGCACTTCAGGAACAGCAGTGACTGGTCAAGAATAGGCAGTACGGAAGAAAACACCAGGCCACCACTCAGCTTGCATGGGGTCAAACTATGCCATGGGGACAGAGGCTCCAGGTCATGTTTCGTGGGCATCAGCACCTTCTTCATGGGGCCAGAGCAGTACAGCTTCAGTGCTTCCTGAGCCAGGCTTTTTCAGATCAAATGAGTCCTTGCTCTAGAAAGACCAAGAAGCCACCTCAGGTCTGAAACTCCCTGGGTGTTTTCTTCAGCTGGGGTATCGCACTTTCCCCACCTCCCTGTGCCCAGCTGCCTCCAGTTACAGATGTTGGTACTCAGGATTGCATAGACCCCAGAATAAGGCTGCAGGAGTAAGTCAGATGTGATTGCTACATTGAGAAAGAAACACACTAACAGGTGCTAAAGAAAAGCAAACTTGGCCTCCGTACCATGAAATCCGCATATTAGAGAGTTTGCCCTGAAAATACACAGATTGAGTTGTGAAAATAAAATAAATACAATAAAATAAATACCTAACACAAAGTAGTTCAGGACACACTAATTTTATTCAAGGTGTTTAGAGGTACAGGCATATATTAGCACCTTGCTCCATAGAAGCTTAGGACGAATGGTCCAGCACGGGAAAAAATCAACATATCCATCTAAAGCATGCTGGAAGTGTTCCAAGACAGTGGTAAGAAAACCAAAGGAACTTATTGTATTTTCATCTAACCATGGCATTCGTTGCAAAGTCAATAGGCATGTATGTAAGTCAGTGTAGCTCACATTAAACATACCAATGGATTTGAAAATCAACAATAAATATAAAGCCAGAACCCAATGGCAGTTTCTGAAGGCATTGAGCAAAGCTTCTCTGTGATTACAAAACTCAGTTCTATGCCAAATACAGTGAAACAGATCAACAATTGAACTGCATGTCAGCAGTTGCACTATTGGGACCAGAAGGAACTTGAGAGCTCACCCAAATTGTCATTGTCCAAAGGAAAAGTCAACCAGCTCCACAAGCGCTTGTTTAACCTGTACTTAAAAACCTCCAGTAGCTGCAATTTAAGCAGTGCACTTCTTGTCCTACAGTCATGGCAAAGAGGATATTCTCCTTAGAGAGAATTTTGAGAGATATGAAAGCTGTTATCATTAGTAGAAGCAGTCCTTCTATTCTTTACGGTCCGCTGAACCAGTTAGTTTAGTCCTTCTGTGTGGAACTCACACTTGTGAGACCTGCCAGTGGTGGTGGTGGTGGTGGTGGTGGTGGTGGTGCTCTCCTCTGCATTCCCTCCAGCTGATTCACATTTTCTTTGAACTGCAATATCTGAAACCAAACTTAGAGATGCAGCAAAGGCCCTTCCAGCGCTGACCAGAGCAGAAGGAATATTTCATTTCCATTGCAGGCTTAACAGTTGTCTACATTCCCCACTGTAACATTTACCTCTTTTTTTTCCTGATGTTCCCTGTAGAGACAGAGTTGACTCATACTGAACCTGTAATCCATTGAAAACTCCAATATTTTCTGCAGATTTGCAGAAAACCGAGTAAGTATGGGCCATTAGATATTTCTGTAAACAGGTATTTCTATCCAAGCGCGCTATCTTGCATTTTTCCATCTTGAAACTGACCCTCTTTATTAATAGATCATGCCACCCATTTGGGAGGCATCCCCTTTTAAATTTCAGTCCTTTCTTTCATCATGTTAGCAGTCAGTCCCTCACACCTTCGTGTCAGCTGCGCAAGCATGCGTACTATAGTTCATCATCCAAGTCATCAATGGGAACGTGGAATGGAGTTATGGAATCTTTATATCATCTCTGTTGGGCATAGAATAGTAGTTGTTATTTGCATCTAGAAGAACAACTAAAGCCAGGACCAGTGATACTGAAACATTTACAGGTGATACTAACAGTGACATACTAAAAAAGGACAAGGCAACTATACACACAGATCTAGATCAATTTGTAAACTGGATTCATCTGAGAAGCATGAATTTTAGTATGCCAAAATGCAAATCAAAAGCATATTTGGAAATAGAAAATGCAGGTCACACCTGTGGGATGAGGAAGCGTGTTTGGAAACTGTAACACTCAGACTTAAGTCCTTGAAAAGGCATCTTGAAGTAATACAGCAGCAGGGCACAAAAACAACCCTTGGGTAAGCAGGCAGTGAGTCATAAAGCAGAAAAAAACATCTAAGGAAGGAATCTTTTAAAGAGTCTCCTATATAAATATTTCCCAAGTTAAAATTAAATTGACAATTCTTTTTTTTTTTAAGGCAATGTAATTCTTAATTCTTTCAGATACCTTTCACCCTTTTCATCATATGATGTCATATGCACATCAATACCCATGACCTGTAGTGTCCATGTGATTGCTTATTCAATGAAAGAAGTGGAGACATTTGTGTCCAACATGGGGGCAGAATTCCGATTTATGTATTTGAGGCATCAGATTCGTAGGACAAGGAACAAAATGGTGTGGTCCCCGGAGGAGTGTTCAATAATACATTTCAAACTTTCCAAGTCTTATCCTGTAAGTGCAGAAACTGCACAAACCAGTGGTTTCCACTTCTGAAAAGTTTGAAATGAGGGTTTCTTTGTACGTAGGCCAGCTTGCCAGCATACCAGTTCACAAATAACCCTTCTGAATTAAGGGTTAGTATGACTTCATAGCTGCAGACCTGGAGCTGGGAGCTCTGTTCAGCAATCATTGATATTGCACAGTGGAACGGAGATCACTGAGGCAGAGACACTCGGCCCAAAGACAGGTGACATCTGAATGAACTGAATGAAGTTCTTCAGTGCCAAAACCAAGATTTAATCTGAAGTTTTAACACAGGTTGCTGCTGCAGCAGACAAAAAAAAAAAAAGCAAAACAAAAAAAGAAAAAAAAACACCACCAACAACAAAACTAACAGAAAGTATCTTCTAAAGGTTTGTTAATACTTCAGGGCCTGGTCTGAGACCCTTCCTACACAATCAGCCATGCTTATACAGAGTTACACAAAGTTGTGCTTGGCAAACACTGTCTATTTTGAAGATAGAATAATGGAGAAGGCCATTTATCTAAAGCCCAAAACTAGTTTCATCCAAGCAGACTTCAGGACCCGGTGCCCTGGAGCACCTTGGAGAATTCCAAAGAGCTATGAGAAGACTTCAAGACTTCACTAGAAGAAGGACATTCAGGTCCTTGGAGGCTGTCCAAAGGGCAACTAAGCTGGTGAAGGGTCTGGATAACAAATCTTATGAGGAGCAGCTGGGGGTGTTTAGTCTGGAAAAGAGAAGGCTGAGAGAAGATCTTATCACCTTATCACCACCTGCAATTACCTGACAGGAGGTTGTGATGGTCTCTTCTGCCAAGTGACACTTGATAGGACAAGGGGAGATGGCCTCAAGCTGCAACAAGGCAGGTTCAGATTAGACATTAGGAAGAAACTCTTCACCAAAAGAGTCGCTGGGATGTGGAATAGGCTGCCCAGGGAAGTGGTTGAGTCACCATCCCTGGATATATTTAAGAGACAGGTAGATGAAGTGCTTAGGGAATATGGTTTAGGAGAGAACAAGTACAGTTGGACTCGATCTCAAAGGTCTTTTCCAACCTAGTGATTCTGTGTTTCTGTGACTTCTTTTTGCTGCTCTGTAGTACTGAGGAAGAACTACTGAGCCAATTTTCTCTAGCAGAAGTGCAGGTCTCAGATCTCCTTTATTTCCACATTTTTAATGTCTAACTGCCTGAACTAGTCCCATACAGTACAGCTCTAACTACTTTCTAATGTATTTAAATGTATGCAATAAGAATGTGGCTACAGTGCAATTGAAGTGCCATTTCTGCTCATTTTAAATGTCAGCGTAATTAAAGTTCATGGATAATAATATTCATAAATCTGCAGAATTTCCTATGGATTGTTTTGGGCTCCCTTTTTAATATTTCTGGAGATTTCCATATGTGAAAATTTATCAGTAGTGCTTGGTTAGTTGCGGTGCTTCTCCACTCACAGAAGTACTATTTTTGACCTAAGGCTTGACTACACGGAATATCTGTTGCAGGCTGATATGTGGTCTATCATGTTAGACTTCCTTGTTCATAATTTCTTATCAAAAATCACGTGCCACTTTACAGTTCTTTAATCTGCAAATACCTTTACTGAGTCAGAATGACAGTGCATCACCTCACATGCTGGAAAGGGATGAATATCCTTGAGAAACAGCCGCTGCACCTCAGCGCTCTCCAGCTTTCACACAGGGCTACACCAGTGACAGGCATCATGCGGCCTGGTTTTCGTGTGCCATGCTCTTCTGGGGGGGCTCTGGCTGCCTTATACCCTCCTGCCATGGCTAGAGTAGAGCCTAAGAAGCCCCAGGAGTTCTTGTCTTCTTGGTTGCTTCCCTGGTGAAAACCAAGAGTCACTTCCCTGCTGGAGACAGCAATTTAATTTATTTTATGTGTAGGAATTTTCAGGTTTCTCTTGAATCCTAGTCAGGGTGCAAGGGGGTGCCTTGGAAAGGGAAATCCAATGTTCACAGTTGCAGGGCCAAGCCACTGAAGCCACAAGATGTTCTGCTTGGGCTGTGAGGAGATTATTGCCGCTTTCTCATGACCATTCCACAACCTATACACAAGCCTCCCTGCCTCTGGTACTGCTGTGGCTTTGGACATGTTCTTCATCAAGAAAATCAAAAGCAAGGATTCTTATAGATTGTGTGTGTCATTGGAGAATACCCCACTCACACTCCCCCAAAAAATAATAGGAGAGGCCACATTATCTCAGCTAACAGCTAACACATCAGGCAAGTATAGGGCCACTCTTGTCCCCAGCTTGGAGAGAGGTCTTGAAGAAGACAGGCACAGCAGGCTTTTGGTGCACACATATATTTCCCTACACAATCTTAAAGAGCGTTTCTAGCTTTTCCCAGTTCTGGGTTTGTCCACTAGTTCTACTTGTCACATATTTTAACTTTCTGTATTCAATGCTACGCACAAAAAGCTAACTGACGTTATCCTCATCAGACAATTAAGAATGATTAATTGAACCTACTCAATGTCCCACAAAGTATGAAGCGAGCTTCATGCTATTGCAGCTATACACTAGCTTCTGGAAAGTTATGATGATTCATGTCTAACATACAACCAGCTGAGCACCTGGATGACATATGGCTTCTGACTAGGTACTTGGTGCTCTTAGACTTGGAACTGTTTGCTAGAGACATTTTTTTTCCCACCATATGCCTTCTTGATGCGTTGGGAAAGGATTCAGTCCTTTCTTTTAGATTGTAAAACACGCAGGAAAACGCTGTGTTAGGCTGACAACCCTCACCCACCTCTACCCAACTTTCCCTCTTCTGGTCACTCGCCAGCTACACAGAGTACAGTGAAAGAGATCACTGCTTTCTCTCTAAATGGACACTAAAAGGTTTCTGTTAATGAGGAGAGTAACCAAGTTCTTCAAAATGAATAGAGCAGGTGGATTGAAGATGGAGGAGGGAAGGTTTAGATTGTATATCGGGGGAAGTTCTTCACAGAAAGAGTGGTGAGGTGCTGGAATGGACTGCCCAGAGAGGTGGTGGATGCCCCATCCCTGGAGGTGTTCAATGCCAGGTTGGATGGGGCTCTGGGCAACCTTGTCTAGATGCAGGCCTGGACATTGGTAGCCCTGCCTGTGGCAGGAGGGCTGGAACTCGATGATCCTTGGGGTCCCTTCCAAGCCAGACCACTGTGATTCTGTGAAAGCACTGAGGTCTGGAGTACATGAATACAGAAGTCACATCACCAATTTCAGAAAGCAGCTGACACCCTACTGCCCATGATTTTTCAGTAATATTCACATTAGTTAATTCACCCCAACACTCATGAAGATCACATTGCAGCACCTCTGTGAAATCCTTCTTCTTTCAAGAAAATCCAAATGCTCCCAGGAGCATAAGGTAGGGGCACACAGGTACTCCCCAGTAGGAAAGTGCAATCCAATTAGACATACCAAGGCTTTTTACAACAATTCCCTCTGCTTTTTTAATTTTTTTAATTATTATTATTTTAGCTTGTCCCAGCATAGCTGACACATGGCACTAAAGCAGCAGTACTGGGTCTCACACGTCAGAACCCAAAACCAGTCTGTAGATGGGCTGCTGCAGGAACAAGTCTGGGAGAAGTGCCTGCTTGTTTTAGTCTCACCCTCCTCAGGAGTGCGGCTCTGAGGTCGCTGCATGAATATCAATGTGCTTACAGCAGGCTGATGAGGTTCAGAAACAGTGTACAGATTCACTGAAAGCACTTGGGAAATAGCTGTCACTGACTTGCAAAATAAAACAGAGGGAAATGAGATAAAACAAAGAGAATGATGCGGATTATTTAACTGGACCACAAACCCCTTAATCCTGTTGTTTTCCAGTGCATAAAAGTCCCAGAAAGCTAAAGATTTTATTCCAAAATAGCACCATGATTTACATGAAAGCAGTTTCCTCACTAGCGCAAGATTCATTTACGCTAATTTTAGCTGTCTATAATTTGTGTGTCTCACTGTCTCTGGCCCCTCCACAAACAGCAGAGAGATAGGTACTTAAACATGGCTGCGGCAGTGGTGAGGGGCTTGAGCTGGCAGCTTAGATCCTCTGTAGATACCTGCCTCCCTCCTCTGACAATCTGCTCGCCCATTTTTGGGTGGCAACAGTGAGTTATGTGGGTAAACCCCAGCCCAAAGCACTGCCACAGGTTTTCCATGTTGCTATCACTTCACAGGCAGGAACATGCCAGAACCAAAAACCCTGGACCAGAACCTTCTCCTGTCCATGCACCAACAATCCCACTTTGATGATGGTGGGTCACTCCTGTGTAAGGTTTATCCAGGCAGGTGGGTGGCTTTTCTGCCCGCTCGCTCTGGAATGATGCCCTGCTCCATCACCAGCCATCCCCACCCCTCACACCACACCTCACACTCCCCTCCTGGGACCTTGGGACCTGCTGCAGACCAATCACATTGCAATAGCATCTCTGCAGTGTTTGGAAAACATGGTGGAGATCAGAAAACAAATTTAGGAAGCTGAGCCAACAGCACAAGGAAAAATATGATAGGTTTTATGGATTAAAGAGAAATCCTTCAGGGAGGCAGCCCTTTGCATCATAAATAATAAATACACCTCCTGCTACCGAAGCAGACACCTATGGAATAGCTTATACAGCCTCCTAAACCAAAATATTTTTGTTAGCCTGCTTTGCCTTATAGCAATGCCAAAGGAAAAGGAAACTTGTAGACAGACAAAATGACTTGAACACATTTTCCCTGAAGATTGCTGGATCCCAAGACAATTTTTCTTTCTAACTTAATAAAGAAACTGTGAATTCGTAAACAACTCATTGAACTGAAATTTCTCCTTTGCTGAATTCAGCCTCGCTGCCTATGTCTCTGATCTCAGCTTAGGATGAAGGTTAATTCAGATCTGTCCAAAAAGAGATAGCTCCATAATTGCTTATGCAAAGAAAACCTTATCTGTTTCAAGCATAAACTCTGATGGAAGAGAAAACTTAACAGTTACAGAGGGCAAAATATATTTCATTTATATTTGGGCCAGTTTAAGCTTTGGGGAGTGCAACTCGGGGAGGAGGGGTGTTTGCTTGTTTGTTTGTTTGTTTGTTTGTTTGTTTTGCTCTGGGAATGCAGCTATTGAGACAATTTGTCATCTCAGAGAAATTAAACAGGGGAAGCAAATATGACTGTGAAAAGGTATTATTCATGCCCGCATTAACAAATACACTTTTTTTCCTTCTTTAAAAGAGAAAAAAAAACAAAACCAAACCTGTTATTTGATTTGAAAGCTTATTAGGGCTACGAAATGCAAACAAGCCAGGGATTTTCAACACTCGTGAGCCCTTCATGGGCAGGAAGGACAGTGCATATGCCCAGTCAGGAAATCTGCCCGCTCCGCGTGCAAGTAATGCTGCCAGAAAATGGAATATTTGCAGTAGGAAATGGCTCCTCCATGGCACTGAAACAGCACAGCATTCCAGCATATTCATCATGAATTACAAGCAGCGCCCTTGCACAGCTGACAATATTAATATTCTGACCTTAACACTCCCATTAATATTCTAAAGCGACCCAGCCAAAGTGAGTTTATCGCTTGGGTTAACCTTCCCTCTTAAACACCCGGCTCTCTTCCAACACTGAATCAGAGGGGCTGCCAGCACAGACCAAGGTGGGGAGGGTCCCCCAGTGACAACCAGGAGGAGTAGATGCGTGCTGACATCTCCCCCTGGAAGACCTGTGACCCTTTCAGGCACACTTCTTGCCTTCTTTGGGATGGAGCCACAGCGTCACAGACTGGCACTGCCACACGGCCAGGAGAAGTGTGAGCATGCAACGTGAGTGCAACATGGTCAGCTTCGCTGGCTCAGAGCTCCAGGTGCACCCCAAAATGTAGCTGTGCCTCCTGTATGGCATTTGGTTTGGATTAGTACCAGCCTGGGCTACCTGGAGGTTAGCCGAGCTACCAGGGTCATTGAGACTGCAAAATCCACCTCTGACATTGCACCCATCTGCAAGCCTGCGGTCATTCCCCCCATGCACCTCACAAGCCTGCTCCTCAGAATGTGGAGCAGAAGAACACATCTGGACATAGAATAAAATCACAGAATCATAGAATCACTTGTGTTGGAAGAGACCTTTAAGATCATCAAGTCCAACCACAGCCTAACCCTGACTAGTCCACCTCTAGACCATGTCCTTCAGCACCTCATCTATGATGTGACATGGGAGAGGGACATGCCTTTGCTTTTTCCAATGTGCCAGGAACGTGAAGAGGGCACAAGAGCTGGGAATGGTCAAGTGCCTTCTCCCCTCCTTGTGTACAGGAACAAGGGCAGAGCCAGTGCCTGGTGGAGTCTGCCAGGGAGGACAGGTCCTCGCATTCATCAGATTTAAACCTCTCAGTTCCTGTCCAGCATGGAAAGGATGGACTTTGGGGGCTGACCAAAGAGCCTCCCTTTGCTTCTTGTGAAGCCAAAGAAGAACTCCCACCAAACTCTACCCAAGAAGGACACCAGGCAGTGCTGAAAGGCTCCAGCCTACAGCCTACAGATAGAGACCACGAGAAAGATCAATTTTTTTCTTATATATTTACATTTTCTGTAAAGCACCAGTTGGGAACAAGGAAAAATGTCACAGAGGGGAGCAAGACCTCATTGTGTTAGGGGGCTTTACAAATCCAATGTAGCCACTATGCTAAGAGCAGGGATTATAAAAAATAATAGCCAACTTTTAATTCCTTGTCAGTGAACTTTGGGTCTGTAGTGTTCCTCCACCTCATCATCTGATGCTCCAGGCATGCCTGGGGAAGCCCTGGCAGCTTTTCTCCTTTCATAAGTTCAATATTACAGAACTTTCTCCTGGAAAGAAATGCTTTACTTAAAAGAAAAGGATGAAGAGCCCAGAAAGCATGAGGAGGGCTCCAGGTGCTGCCGGCAGCAGCCTGGAGTAGACCCAGGGACAAGCTTGGGAGGTTCTGAAGATCCAGATCTATTCTGCAAAAAGGAGCAAACCTGCCCAAAAGTATGTAAATGCTGAAACTGCTGTGTTTGCTAGCTCAGCCTAGCAACCCTCATGCATCACATCTGCCCCTACTAGCAGCCCATGTTTCACATATGGACAGACACTACCACGGCTAGTCCTGGAAGGAAGCTCTTCTTGGCCCTCTGTGTTGATGATTTTAGAAGCAAAACCTCAAGACCTGTAAACCTTGGTTTAGTACGTGAGATTGGGAGTATGGGATGTCCCCCTCCAGTATCCCCTTTTCCTGGATTTGGTGTCATTTCACTGGTTTCATGTCAACCTGTGCCTCCATTGTCTTGAGGAGGGCTGTCATTTGCACTAGCAAGAGACTGGAGTCAGGTCTTCAGTAGTGACTGGTAAACAGAGAGGTAATTTTCATCCTTAATCAAGGCTACAGAATAGCAGGCAAGCAGTTACGTAGGAGACAGTCTCATCTGGGGTCTGAAGGCACTTGAATTGCAAATGCTGTTTGTTCTGCTCTCCTCCAGCAGCCCTTCGGTGTGCGCGCACATCTGCGCCTGGGAGCAGAAGAAGGAACCACATCCTTTTCAGAGACGACTGAATTCAGTATTCATTTGAAAACATTAAAACTTCAGATGGCTTCCCAGGGGTGGCCTTTATGTGACACGATTACACTGTTACTGAATCTTCCTTTTTTATTCTTCCATGACTTTTGCTGAGGAAAATCACACTGAGAGCAGCAGTTCTTTTACTAACATTATAGTCCTGGCTCTGTTTGCCAAGACTTTCCATTAAGCACGGGTTATGCTGTGTAAAAATACTGTGTCAAGGCCATTATATATCAGGTAGAGTTTCATTAAACATCTTGGCTTTTATTGCTCTGTTTGGCCAAAACCAAAGAACATTACCTTTCCTTATCAGAAGATTTAACTTCCATGCAAGCCTACTTCGATTTTTATTCCTGGTCCTCTCAGGAATCTCCAAGTAACTTTTCAAGCCACTTGTAGGTGTGGGCACCAGCAGAAGGACCAGTGGGGTATGAGGCTTCCTCACCTGATGGGATAAGCAGCAGAGAGAAGGCAGAACCCAGGACATCCACACATGTAGATGGAAAGGTGCTAAAGCTTTGGGAAAGTTACAGCAGTTGTTTTTTTTTTCTCCTACCTTTCTTCCTAGCTCTCTTTCTTTTTATTCTAGCCCTGTCTTTTGGTGAAACTTTTTGATAATGATCCCCTCAGCTTGTACATGTGGCGTCCTACAGGGGCAGAAGTGCTACCCCCATGTGCCTCACTGTTAATTGGTGAGGTCCAGGTCAGACAGTAAGGAAAGGATGTCTTGCCAGGGATACCAGGACATTTTTAATGGTGGCATTTGGATGTAAGAACCCTGGAAAACGATTCTTCCCATTTCCATGCAGCTCAAAAATAGGCACAAGGCAACTTCAAGGGTGAAGGAGGAAGAGGAGTGGAGGAAGGCTTAGCCCGAGATGTCCTTGTGCCTGGCTCCTGCCATCACAGCAATGGTACCTCCATGTCCCGTTCAGAAATGTCACCATCCTCCATCTCATGTTCCACCTTAGCTTATGCAGCTGCACCGAGGAGACCAGCACTGTGTTTCTAATTTATAGGAAACTTGTGTCGGCCTGAATGGGCAGGTACCACTTCTGCAAATGCCAGCCGGTGAGTCTTGTAGCCTCTTTTGGGCAGCCACAAGAGGGCAATAGGACCAAACCTAACTGCTTCTGGCTGAGGTGTCCCTTTCAGCAGAAGTAGGTACCCACGGAGCTCATCTCTGGCAAGATACTGGGTGCTCAGTGAAGGACAGGTGGACAGAGCTGCCTGGAGTCAGGAGATGTAGCCCTGGACCACAAGCATCAATTTGGTCCTGCATCCCCCAGCCAGGTCGGCCTGACTAAGGAGCTATAAGCAGGTCACAGGCAGAGAGCTCATGCTGATCTGCTCCCCTGGCCCTGGATGGAGCCCAGCAAGGAGAGGACACTGCCGATTCCAACACAAGAAGCTCAGGGGGAACTGCTCACCCACCTTGCTCCATGGGAAGCAATCAGAGTTTTGCCACTGCTTTCAGGAGACAATATCTTCCAGCTCTGCAACATACAGCCAGAAGGCGTGTGGAATGATAAATGCTGTCAACATATTAAAATAATTGCATCCTTTGCCCATACTAAAAGCTCAAGTGGTGTGTTCTTACCATAACAAACCCCAGTGGGAACCAGATAAATGTTCCCATTGTGAAAGTACACATTGTAGCGGGGTTCAATAATTAGTGGCATCTGAATAATGAAGAGACCTGCTATTTGCATAGAATATCACTGTATTTTACTTCTGTGCTTTCCATTTAGCAACCTTGAAACAACTTTTAAAGAGAGGAGTAGAGGGAAGGACAAGAGGGAAAGCTGTATGTTTACATGCTAACCACAGAGTGCCTTCAAAATAGCAAAAAAAAATACAATAGGACTGTGGAATCCAGGTCAGCTCTGTGTGAACAATCCTGCTAATAGGCCTCATTACCAACGAGAAAATTAGTTCTTGCTGTTAGAATTGTTATAAATGAGGGCTGTTAAAAGCTGAGTTTGTTACTGTGAAGCCGGACTGTATTTAAAATGTTATTGAAGATTTTCCAGTCATCTAATAATTTTATTAGGAACCACTTAAAAGATCAGCTAAAAACTTGGTAATTTCTGTGTAATATAAACAAGATTTATTCTTCTGCATGCAAAGCCTCTGTGGTTTTATATTTAAGGTTTATGCAAAGCACCCATGGAGTTTAGAGATGCTGGTGTCCTCCACGTGAGAATTAACTCACTAACAGATCTCAGCCACATCAATATGCCAAGAAATTTTGAGGAGTCCCAAAAAACAAAGCCTGCAGGGTGAACATTAACATTCAACAAGTTAAAGAGGGCTACCAGACACTGGCAACTGGTAACTCAGTTCCAGACAACTGACTCAAATCCAGCCCTAGTCACCAGTAAATAAAAGTGGCTAGCTCCAAGTAGCCTATCTGGCAGGGTGCGATGCTCTGAGTTTCTCACGGACACCAGCCCTCACCATCAGTCTCAGCAGAAGCTGGATGTTAAGCACTCACCTCAACTGACCTGGGCTGATCTCCTCATAGAGTGGACACTGCTCATGGTCCCAGATGTTGCTTTGATAGAGGAGAGCACCCAGCTCAGAGGTCGATGCCTGCTGGGCACACCTAATTCAGGTTTTAAAATTAAATCACAGTGTGAAAGGCCTCTACCATCACTGCAAGGGTTAGCTGGACTTGTTCCAGCAAGCCATTGCTCCAGCTCAATGACATGTCTCTTTGCAAAGCCCTTTCTTCTGAGGTGACTGTGAAGAAGCTAGATTGGAGCTCACAATAGCCCAGTATTGTGGCTGCACTGACTTGGGCAAGGAAACAGAGATGATGATCACATCGCAGCTGCTTACTCACCCAGAAAGCCCCTCCAGAGCCAAGAGGGGTACAACACAAATCTTCCCACTCTGTGACATGGGAATTCAAGACAACCTTCTCATTGCAAAACTCGGGAACCATGGGATGTGCTTCACACCATTGAGAGTCATATTGGGATGGGCACAACAGCACCAGGGTCCGTGCACAGGGGGGACACCAGTCCCACAGATACCAGTCCAGCAGCCAGTAAGGCGCTGGCACTGGCAGCTCGGGTCACTCCACAGCAAAGACGTACCCTGCTGTAAGGGATATGGCAGGGACAGCTGAGGAGGATTTCATTCCTTCAGCTGGATGAAGGGAGGTCAAGACAGGCCACTGACTTCGTCAGCTGATCTCGTGGGGGAGAGCCCCTGCAGCGCAGCCCGGCAGACACCGAGCTCCCCCTTTCCATCTGCCTCCGCAATTTCCTGGAGTTATACAAAAGGTTTTGCTCCATTTCCCTCCATGGCTATCATGTCAGCTCGTGGGTAAATTGCCGTGACAATTAGGGAGAATAATGGGAAGATGTGACATATGTTTCCTTTACTTCAGCTTTGTTTTGTGAAAACTGGAACTAAAAGGTACCAGGCAGCTTCTTCCCTGCTTCTGGAATTTCACAGAGAGTGACGCTGAAGTGTTAAACAGGCAGAAATAATTAGACTTGCACAGACTAAATTAAAAACAATGAAAGAAAGTGCATGATTTTCTTTGTAGCAACCCTTGCTTGCAGCGGTTCTGTATGTTTCAGATAAATAGAGTAGATGCCGTGAAACCTTTTGGAGGCTAATCAAAACCTCTAACACAACAATAAAATCTTCTCACAGCTGGAACCAGAGAGCAGCATTAATATTTACTAGCCAGTGAGTATATTTACATGAAAGAGAGGGTTCTAACAGTATCTTCGATATGCAATTAAGGCATACGCATGGCCTGGCAGGAAAATTAAATAAATCTTTTTATTATGTCCATGCTAAAGTCTCCGGTAATGGGCTAATAATTACAAATCTACATGCAAGGTTCTTGCAATAGGGAAGGTTTTTCCTCAAACTTTATTATCGTTGAAGAACACCTCCAAGTCAATTGTGGCTTCTAAATTGTAAGACATAGAGCAACAAAACCCAGAGATTTAATTTGAGATTAACTACTTCAACACATGCCTTGTCAGCTAAGATTTAGAGTGAGAACTGCAGATATATTTCACAAACACCCAGGTAACAGTAGCACTCGGTGTTCAAGGCTAGAGAAAAATAGTTTGGAGAACTAAAGGCATCTCTTTTAACTAGGAAATATGAGGCTGTATTCCTAGTGGTCTTTGCTGTCAGAGTGCAGGCTGGCACCACAGTGGTGATGACCAAGAGCTGTGGGCACATACATCTCACAGCCCAGGTCCAGATGGGTTTGCAACACAGGGCACTGGGGATCACCAGTGACACCTCTGCCCTTCACCAGTGGCTTCTCTCCACTGTGCTGTCTTTTACTGGCACATGATGACAACTCAGCAAAAAGCCAGAAGGCTTAAAAGTCTTTATTAACCAGGTTGTCTAACAAATGGGACGAAAACCTTTGTGAAGGAGGAGGAGGGAGGCCCTGTACAACCCTCCATCACAGCTCTCTCGCCATGATCTGCACCATCATAAGGGTTTTCCCAGTGACTGTGTTTTCTTAACACAGTCACCTTAGGGAATGAGTTACATTTGTACTGCATTTTTATCATCTGGTCTAACATATGGGCTTGTTTGTACACACAGACTCTACTGACATGTGAAAGTCCAAGGCCCCACCAGACAAGTGACCTGGCTTACAGATGTCATCATTCAACCAAGGACAGATCAATCCATAAACATTTCCTTCCATACCAAAAGGCTTAATTATAACTGCTGTAGGCTTAGGTACAGCAGCTCACAGTGAAAGGCCTTCAACATTTATATCCATTTGTGCCAAGAATCATCTCACTCTAGGGCTGTTCCACTGAGTAAGGCTTTGCTGCACTGGGACCTCAGTTTAATCCTGTCATTCTAGGCATGCTGCCTTTCATTATTATGTATTTGTCATTCATTTGCATTTCTGCTACAGGAATATCAATAGATCATCCTGCATATCCCAGACCAAAACAGCTGAAAGACAGGAAAAGGAAATATTGTCAGTGTTCAAAGAATGAATGATTGCCTACATCATCTTGCCTTGAAATGTTTGAGCTATAAAAAAAAAAATAAATGCATAAATCTTAACAAAAATGTCTGTACCGGGTCTATCAGTCATTAGTGGTTCCTTCTGCATCTTTCAAGGCTCTGTTATCAAAATGTTATCGAAAACATATTGCTAGTTAAGGTCTTTATTAAGAAATTATTAAAAGGGAAAAGAGAAAGAAATTTAAACATCCAATTTATTTACCTTTTTTGATTGCTTCTCGCAACTTGGCTAATGGAAAGTCACTAGCATCCGTTTCATGTTACTGGAATGAGTTTCACTTTCAGGTTGTCAGAGCTGCCATATTACAGCTGCCAACACTGCAGGAGGATATTTATTGCTTGAAAAACAACGGTTCCCACTGGATTTAGAAAACAATATAATTGCAGTATTTTATAGGGCATGAGTTTCATAAATGCCAGAGGTGATTGACCTCTCTCCCCCACCCTCGGCGTCCTTTTCCTTCCCCTCCCCTCCGCTCCCCCCAGGCTGGGTCTGGGACCACTCCAAGCCAGCAATGTTCTCTGCATGACAAGCATGCTGACACACTGAAAGGAGAACAGCATTAATTGCCAGCTTAAGCCTAAAACCTCACATGGGAATTGCTAAACAAGGCTCAGGGTAGGGTACAACCAACCTTACAGGGAAAGACACCGAATGTTATCAGAGTACCTGCACACAGAGCACCCAGCTGCAGACCTCGGACAGACCCAAGCACCTCAGAAGACTGTGTTGTGTTGGGTTTCACCTCCCCAAAATAATTTTTATCTTGGGGCAAGAAAAAAAAGTAAGTCCTTGGAAGAGATTCACAGGTTTGACTGAAGGGCAAATAACCGAGTGTTCCCAGGTGTAAGGGAAGCAGGACTGAGTTCAGTGTTTATTTGTCCCTATCTTTCTCTCCAGCATTAGTAAACATGCACTGCAAGCCATATTTTCCAGAAAGAACCAGCAGGGAAGAAAAAAAAATTAAAAGGTAAGGAATGGAAAAGTGTAGCACCACAGCGTGGGTCAGAGATAAGGAAAGCAGCTGTCTAATTTTAGGTGGTGAGACAGAGAGAAAAGTTAAGAAAATCAATGTATTTCCTGGGTGAAAAGGAGATGAATAGAGTTCTTTAGAGTGAACAGAAGCCAAGAATGAAATCCTAGTCCCTGGGTACAACCTAGGGCCTGGCAGAATATTTTCCATAGGATTTAGGAAGAAATTTCCTTGAATTTTCAATAATTTCTTATAGGAAGAATTTCCAAGCCTGAAAAGACAAGATAAATACATAGAAGAGCTTTAGCTCTGGGCCTTGAATATGGTAGCCATAGTTTAAGGCCACCCAGAGAGTCTACAGGAAGATGCGCTCCCTGGTCATAGTTTTAGCAGAATGATCCTTTCCTCATGGAGCTTCTCCTTCCCAGGCACGCACACAGGTTCTCTCACAGGGAGGCACAAAATGCAGGTGCCAGGGTTGTTCAGCATCAACCAGTTGCAGGTGCAGACCTCAGCCACTACAGCGTGGTAATAACAAAGAAGTCTGTCTCAAAGAGACACAAAAAACCCATCAGGTACTTAAGAGCAGAGAGCACTTTTGAAAACAATCGCTTACACTGGCGAGGGGTGGGAGGGTTAGAAAAGTGGTCTGGAGAAAGTGTGCAGGAACTGTCCCATTCTGATTACATGGGATCTAATTTCAGAGGCATGAATGTTTGCAGAAATTAGGTTTTCAGAGACAAAATAAAAATCATCAAGACTGTAATTATATTTTTTTAAGAAGAGCAAGCCAACAATCCTTGGCCCTATGTGGAAGCTGCACAAAACACATTCAGATGGACCCTAATGAAGTAGGTGATGACTGCTTGAGTGGTCCTTATCCAGAAGCCTCTTCTAGAGAAAGTTCAAGGTGCTGGTTTTGCTCCTGCTTGTGGCCAACATTTACGGCCAACGAGGAGAGACAGCGCTACTTAAGCTGATAATCAGCTTTTGCTTCTGACACAGATTTAAAAGCTAGATGGACAGATAAGAGTGTATGAGAGGTTTGAACCTGCCCAGGGCTGAATTTATGCTGATGCTAGACTGTGCTGTCATGCACAGAGCAAAGACATCAGCTATGCAGCTGCTGCCAATGAGTCCTGGGAGCTGTTTGTTTTGTCCAGTGTCTGGTTTTTATCTAAACATGCACCAGGTAGGAGCTTCTCTGGTGAAGTGAGCTTGTCCAAAGTCACACCAAAAAGGCATTAGTAAAGGGTCAGAGGAGATGTCACACCTGTTCTGACCACTGCTCAGGCACATTAACATCCAACATCTGGATGCCTGGTGGCATGGAGCATTCCAATCCTGTTTCTGTCCTCACTTTTCAGGGTGTGTATCTTTGTTATTTCTGTGACCTTACAGTGAAGCTGTTCATATCCAAGACCCTAAAGTCACAGCTCTTTGAGGTCACATCTTTAGATTAGTTACATCAAAAAGGGGGATTATGTGGCCCCATTGTCCAAAATAACTCAACTCCCCTACAACTTGATATTCCCAAAGTTGAAGAGAATGGATTTCATTACCTGTAGCCTGCAATTGCACAGCACTTGTCCAAGCTGTATATGGTCTCCAGATCAGTGGCCTTACAGCAAAATATAAAAAATTTACATTGCAACAGACTGACCTGGTGACATTTGCCAACTGTGACTTGCATAGTTGTACTGACCAAGTCCAAAATCCTAAGGTCCCTCTTTGCTGGAAAAACATGTGTCTTGCAAAGCCTGTCACAGCATGCTGTGAGGATGCAACAAATTCATTTCACAGCCACTTTATCACGCCTGATGCAGCACAAAGATAATAACATACTAAACCGCTAGCTCCCAGGTTCTACAATGGATTAAACTAGTTAAATCTGGGTCACAACAGCCCATGGGGCACTTCAAAATGTCAATGGGACATTAAACGGTAGGACTTGTCCTCTTAGCAGTCAAGTCACATATCACCCACAGCCTGTTGGACTGCCTTTCTGTAAAGGTCCATGCCAGGACATAGGCCCTAACATCATGCCTGTGTATCACCATAAAAGACCACCTCATCGAAGATTAGGCAACATGCGTGTTATCAACAGCTGGTCCCTTGGCCAGTTCATAGAGAAAGGCAGGGAGATAACCCAGTGTGTACACAACACTGACAACACTGTGTATTTCACAAATTTTCTTTTCATTTTCCTGCAAAGATCACATGGCACTTGAGATCAAGTGCTGATGGGGGTTTCCAGCTGTCAACTGATCACCGTTTGCTTTACTTGTGCTCTCGACCATTTGGAGCTGGTTTCCAGGAAGGGCAGTTCCCTGCTGCTGCTGCTGCTACTGCTGCTGCTGCTACCTGGGCTACCAAGCCCAGGACATGCAGTACAATCCCAGCCCATATCACACATCTCCCAGGCTGTCCTCGCCAGCTCTGAGCTGTCTCTGCCACCAGTACCATGTTAGGAAGCCTCTTTGTGCACCTCAGCACCTCTGCAGGGTTTATTGGTATCAGAATTGGCTTAGAGGAAGCTTGCAGGAAGACTTGATGGGAGCCATTACTATGTCAAGGACATACAGTTGTAGCACAGCAAGCACAGGATTCTGCAGAGCCTGGACCCACTGTCCTTGCAGTCCAAAGGTACCATATGTGGGATTTTTTCTTAAAACAATTAAGCTAGTGAAATTACATTGCTCTTCTTTTACAGCTTTTAAATTCTTCTCAATAATTCCTATCCACACATACAACATTTGCTCACCAAAAGAACAGGTGATATGATTTCTTCTTCCCAACCCACCACATCAAAAGGGTCTCCTTCATTCCACCCACCTCTGACCTCACTCCCCCAGCCCAGCTGCGTGGGAACCATCAGAGCAAGGTCACCTCCGAGCTGTGAAAGACCAAGAGGCAAAGGAAAGCCCATGGCTAGAGGCTTCTCTCTGGAAATATTTGATTTCTCCAGACTGTTTGTGTCAAAATCTCAAGGGCATTTAAACCACCACGTGGTCTAAGGAGTGCAGCTGCTGCAGCATTACCCCGGGAAGAGGCAGTCTCCAATATTTACGGTTATAATCCTGCCGATTTGCAGACCTCCTCCTCTCTATCTCTTGCACAATCACACACACAGCACTGTAGTGCCTATTCCTGTCCCAAGGCCTCCTTTTGACATGCTCCTCACACAGCCTGCAAACTTCAGGATGGACAATTACCTCTGGTGATTGACACGAAGGAAGAGAGCTCCAGCAATCATTAGGAGAGGCCTTCACTGCAACAAAACACACTGTCTATTCTTCTCTCTTCCTGAAACACTGCTTGTGCACAGAGAAAGAAAAAAGAGAGAAAGAAGGAAAGAGAAAAAAAAAAGAGAGCAAGCAAGCTTCTTTTCTCTTCTGTAAACTTAAAGCTCTGCATTCAATTTTTATGATTTTTAGCCTGAAGAACTGTAAAATTCCTTTTTAAAGAAATACATAAACTGCCATTTGATAAAAAGAAGAAGTTTGCTCTCTAGTGGCTGAATTTAAATAGCTCAAAACAACACAGGCTGCTGAAGAAAGGGAGAGTTTGATCCAAAACACGCTCAATTCCTAATTTTTGCCACTAAATATTTGCTCTTTGCCAATATTTGCTATTGAACAACTACCTATGACCAGTGTGGTTCTACTAAGCAAAACCAAAGTGCATGGTATGATGGTCTAATCCCACGCAGTTTTTAGTTGGAAAATGAAATTATTTTTATTCCTACATTTTTCCTGATGTGGGAAGAGGCTATGATGGAGTCTGAAGGGTAAACTGGTATGGGAGACCACACCGCACAACCCAGTTGTCACTGGTCGTAGAAAGCCTACAAGGAGACCACTGTGTCAGTGGGTGACTCCTGCTGGTGTTATGTGGCCTTTGACCACATCAGGCCAACCCTGCACTACAGCACTGGGACTGGCTGGTGCCACCTGACAGGATGTCATGGGATGGGAGATAACAAGTCTGGGGGTATGCGAGGTCAGGAGAGGACAGCAGCTTTCCCCAGGCCAGAAGGAGAACCACAGACTGCCCAGGCTCTAGCACCCATCCCCAACCCCAGGGCACCTTGCAAAGCTGCACAGTCCATGTCAGGATGTAGAAGAGACTTCCACTAGTCTGTATGTTTGAACTTCTGCCCCAGTCTTCAACCTCAGGGATTTCAGAGCAAGAAGACACAGTCTACTCCCTACGCCCAGTCCCTGCTCCCCTGTTCCATATTGCAGAGACCTTCATCACAACCCCTCAGACCCCACAGAGACCCCCTCGTCTGGGATTGGGAATGGGGTTCTGAGAAGTGCTCTTCCTAGGGTAGTCCCACTGCCTTTAGGGGAAAAAGGTGAGCGGCAGGCTGTCTGTGTGACGGACACATTATCTCATTTCTCTGCTTACAGCACATCTGGCCAGATGAGCCAGGTGCTGCAGTGTAACAGGATTAGTCCATCAATGGTAATGAATCAGATATTTCCTATTAACATCTAAGAGGGAAATGGGAAAAAAAATCCAAAGACACCAACCAATGCTACAGCCTCACTGAGGGACAACCCCAACCACTTCTTAATTTTTTTAGTGCTGTTGTTTAATGGAAAAGCCTGCGAGACCTTACGCAACAGCAGCCAGACGGAGAAGGGGACGAGGCAGATGAAAGCAACGGCCAGGTCTCAAAGGTCCACCTGCTTGCAAGGCCCATTCCCAGGCAGAGTAATTGCCAGTCAGAAGCAAACTATTTTATGATTAAGGTATTGTATGAACAAGGGGATGTCTGGGGCTTTTGGTCTCTGCCAGACGTAGCAGAGAAGCACAGAAGTATGGAGAGAGGAGCCTAGGCAACACTTGCTGAAATCAGGGAGGGTTTTGCCAGGGAGCTAATCCAGGACAGGAGCAGACCTAGGGTGGGCATGGAGGCACTAGCAATCCCCCAGCCAAACCTTGCTTTATCTTAGCCCAGGACAGCATCTACACCACCTCCTCCTTCCACACACCCAGGGCAGGCTGGGGCACAGCCAGGCCCTTAGGGATCTCATTCCCAAAAGAGGAGCCCCACACATTTTGTGGATCATGCAAGCTTGAGCTGTGCCCCATTGCTTCTGCTGCTCTTGCTCCTGGCCTGCTGCTGGTTCACATTCTGCGCCGAGGAGACCTTTGTGGAGTGTGGCTCCAGATCTCCACTGGGGCATCCTTCTCCTTTCTTCCCATCCTTCCTTCCCAAAAGATGGGTCTAGGTGTTTGGACATGATGTCAGACTACTTTTCCTAGCTGCCCTGCTCCTTGTGCTCAGGAAATTACAGCTTAAAACCAGAGTGCTGTGGTTAACTGATCTGGTCTCCCTAACCTGGTTCATTGGGCCTCTCCAGAACAGATCTTTCTTGATCAAAGGTATATGTTTGAGAAATTGCTTTTGTGTGAGCAGAGTGGGGTGATAAGGGAAGCCCATCCCCAAGGCTGAACGCTACATGGGAAAATCTCACCTCACAGAGCAGAATTTCCCACAGTTACCACTGTGTAACTTTTATCTTGAAACAAATAATGCAAACTTTACAGGACAAAGCCATCCACACCTTAGTCATATTTCATCATTATGGCATTGCTGCGTTTTTGGAAATTTTTTTTAAGTTTGAGGTTAGTAACACTGTAGATGGAAAATGCAGAACCAGCTTTAAAAAAACATTTCTGAGTTTAATCAGACCCCTGGAGATAAGGAAGTGACCCCATTAGTATCTAGGGCTGTCTGGCTACAGCATCATTTCCTATTATGAGCTAGTTCAGAGTGGCACAACATTAGTGGGAAGCAGACCCAGGTTTTGGGGCAAAGCGCTAACCTCCCCAGTAACCACCATCCTCTTCCAACTTCCTCCAGCACCAGCTGCCGTGGTGTGCTTTCTGTGCACCATCAGCTGGACCACACACAGATACTTCAGAGCAAGACATTATTAATCTGTCCCAGAGGGACCATCAACCCCTTCCTCTGACACAAGGTAGCAATAATATTACTGAGCATCGAGTTAGGTTGATGTAGAGACCAAACATACCAGAGCTATGCCAGTGGGGCTGGTAAAGCAAGACTTTCTCCTTCTTGGGGGTCTTTACTTCAAACACACCTGAGGAAAAGGAAAATGTGTATCAGTGCTCTCCTGCAAATATCAGAGCCTTTCCAGGATGTGGAAGCACCATATATTACCCTTTCTTCCTATCAGTCCTACTACTTTGGCCATGATATTGGACTTCCACCTTCAGCTGCTCATGCAGTGGAGTCTAACACCAGAAAGTTATCACTGTGACTATCTTTTCTGATCTCCTACATAACCTGGCTCAGTGTACCTCCTGGAAGTGATCAAAGGTCCATTTTTAAGGAAAATACCTGAATGTTAAGTTTCCATTGAGGGAGTAACCACTTCAACTTTTCTTGAAGTCATCAAAGACTAATGATTATTACACTCACAACAGGAAAACGTGTCTTTTATTTTGTCTGAGTTTGCTTACTTTCAGCTTCCATACACTGTTTTTTTCTGTTCATCTGCTAGAACAAAGAGCATTCCACCATTGAAAATCCGTCCTTGTCCAGGCAATGGTAAGCAGTGACCAGCTCCACTCTCAGGCTTCTTTCCAACAGCCCAGAGAGAGGGAGGCCCTAGAGACTTTCTAATGTTCTGCCACTTCCGTTCCCACATCTGTGACTTCACCTTAGAGGAGTGTTGAAGCACATGTTGTTTGCTTGCACCCAGCTGAACAACCAATCCTCCTATCATCTCATCTTAAACATTCTCTCTTATCATCTGCAGATGTCATCAGCAATGGGTTTTCCCTTCGCAGCATTAATATCACGTTCAGTAGAAACACAGGCTTTGGATAATGATTTGTATCTATTCTTATGGATTGATCCCCAGCAGTCACCAAAGACAAATCTGGAACTGTTTGGGCAGACCAGAACCAAGAAAGTAGGTCTTATATACAGGGTGGGAGATCTTGTCCAGGAAGCAGTGATCCCAGAAAGAACGTGAGACAAGAAACCAGGTTAACACCAGGTCCTTGGAATACTGTGTCTTTTTTTGGCCAATCTGATCCCTCCTTAATGAGGAGAAAGGGTAGATCTTGACAGCTCTGGAGGTAGAAATCTCACAGGGCTAAGCCTAAAACCCTGCTTCCCAAATGTCTTCCTCTCAGGAACAACACCTCCTGCATGCGGACTGGGGACCAACCTGGGTGAGGACAATGTGCTCAGTGAGGTCTCCCTTGTCACGCTGTTCCAGGTGGAAGGTGAAGTCATCCAAGTTGCTGAAAGGTCTCTCCCACACCTTGCAGTGTGTGGGTAGGCTGGCAGGAATGGCAAGCAGATCGANGGGGGTGGGGTGGGAGGGGATGTGTTAGTGCAACGTGACAGGAATAGAAATTACATCGCACCAATCTTGGATGTCTCCCTTAATAACCTCTCAGAAAGAGTTTTTCTGATTTCCTTCCCGGCACTGTCACATAACCAGATCAGATTCTGCGTATGGGCAATCCGACCCAGGCTTCACCAAAACCTAACGCCCTCAGTACAGGGCACGCTGGAAGCTCGTTAGTGTAAGTTACACTTCAGCAAAGCTGCATGTTGCATAAAGCAGCTTTTTTTTTT
>VXBZ01012775.1:299667-332896 GCA_013399135.1 Heliornis fulica | reverse complement strand
GACCAGCGTTGAATCTGAATGAACTTCTCTTTTGGCTCAACTCTCATTCCCTGGAATCTAAGACCTTACGTCCCTCTTTTTTAAAGGGACTTCGTTCTCACTGAAAGTGAAATCAGGGCTGGTTAATTCTGTTGACTTGGGTGCTGTAGCATGAACAGGAGATGTCTTTTAATGTAGTTCAAACTTCTTTTAAAAGTGTATCTAAGGAATAAAATTGAATGATGAGGTTGTTCTTATGTATTCTTAGTGTTGCCAGGGAGACCATTTCCTGCCTGTATTTATCCCACTTCATCTCTGTTTTTTCAGGGAGGGGAGGTAAACCTTCCAAAATAAACAGATACTGCTCTGAAATGAAGGTACTCATTACCGAGACAGGGTACCCCAAGATACACAGCATGGGATCTGGTACTTTTCCAGTCAAGGTCATGAGTTGAAATACATCCCCTATTAATAGTTTCTGGGGAAAAAAAAGAAATAGTTATAACTAATCAACAGTCTCTATTGCTGGTGGTCTCTGTCTAGTCCAACTTGGTCAAGGCTATATCTGAGAAAAAATAAAACGCATTAATCAGTTTTGTTTGCAGCTGGTCCTTGAAGTCTATTCCCATCTACAGCTGACTCTTCCAGACCAGACTTGACACACATCTGGAAAGCATTGCAGGGACTTGGCAATCCTACAAGTAAGGAGAGGCTCTCGTGGTGCTCACAAAGCACCTTGCAGAGTCTCTGAGCCCCAGACTGGACCCACAGCACAGCTGCCTGCCATGGGCTGACACAACGTGGCCAAGACCCTTGTTCCTCAGGAGTGAACTGATTATATCCTTAGGAAAATAACAAAGATGGAAAGAAATGCGTACAGCTGCCATTGGCTTGGTGGGATTGACTGCACTTGGGAAAGGCTGTCCATCTCCTTGACTCTTCCCAAGAAGTAGTCCAATACTAAAGGGGGTTTATACCATTAACCTAGAGCCCAGCTTCTGGTTTTTCATATGCTCTATGACTGTAAGCCATGAGAAGTCAATAATGGCGGTTCTCTCTCTTCATTGTGGTTTAACCCCAGCCTGTATCTCAGCACCACACAGACTTTCCCTTACTTCCCCGCAGAGGGAGTGGGGAAGGTATTGTAGGAGTAAAAATGAGAAAACTCCTGGGTTTTCTTAACATAAATACAGTTTAATATGTAAAACAAAAGCTGCACACACAAGCAAAGCAAGACAAGGAATCCATTCCCCACTTCCCATGGGCAGGCAGGTGTTCAGCCATCCCCAGGAAAGCAGGACTCCATCACATGTAAAGGTGACATGGGAAGACAAACACCATCACTTCCAACTTTCCCTTCTCCCTTCTTCTGACGCAGATTTATACACTGAGCCTGACATCCCATGGTGTGGGATAGCCCTCTGGTCAGTGGGGGTCAGCTGTCCCAGCTGTGTCACCTCCCAGCTCCTTGTACACCCCCAGCCTCCTCGATGGTGGGGTGGGGTGAGAAGCAGAGAAGGTCTTGGTTCTGTGCAAGTGCTGCTGAGAGCAGTAAGTGCACAATCCTTCTTACCAACACTATTTCCAGCATGAACTCAAAACATTGCCCCATACTATGAAGAAAATTAACTCTATCCCAACCAAAACCATCACAGTCTCACAGAGAGCTAAATTCATAAAAGACTGAGACATGAGACATGGAAATATCATCTTCCTGAGGACTAAAAACATACCTTCAGTGACATATTGCCCTGTGCTGCCAAAAAATGACAGCACTGTAATTATCCTCCGGCCTTCTGTTCCTGACAACTGATCACTCCTCACCCCACCCCCACTCCCCAAACTTTATAAGTCCCTAGGAGTAAGCAGCTCTCTCCAATGAGATCCTCTTTTCTGAAGATCTGGAGATCCACCTTGTCCTGGAGAAAAAAAAAAAAAAAAACCAACATAGCCCTGGAGCATTCAGCCAGTGATCTGCATGCAAGCTCTGTGCAGGTCTGATAGGATGTTGTCTAACACACAGCACATCACAATGTGCAACAAAAAAAGAACATGAGGATGTAGATGCTGCCTGACACTTGCTACAGATATTCTGTTTGGGGCCACCTTGTAACTGGAAGCCAAACCCCAAGGCAATGGGGTCAGCAGGAGGGAAAGTATCTCTGTTCAGGTGTTTTCCGTTTTGCCATCCTAAACTACCCTTGTCATGTCAGAGCAAGAGTTTAGTGGGGAAAATAATCTTCATCAAGAAGATTATATGCAAATACATTAAAATCGGAGCATACTGCTGGAGACACACACTGTGGATCCTGTGGGTGTGTTTCACCTGTTGTTTTTTGACTAGAAGAACATTTGGTTATGCTGAAACCCTAATCTGGTGAAACTCAGGGAGTTCATCCAGTGACTCTGGTGGGTTGGAGATACAGCTCCTCATGTTTGGTGCTGAAAAGTTTCCACTGACACGCGAAGGAGGTGGCTGGCCTGGGAGGTACTGTGCCTGGTCACTGCGCTTTGCAGAACCCCAGGATGGGAAATGATGAGAGGGGTGACGAAACTTTGGGGAGGAACTAGGCCCTCACACGAGCACCCAGAACATCCTGCCATTTCTTCTCCTTTTCCTAAAGCCTTATCCAGTGTGCAACCAGGTCGCTCCTGGGAAGAAAAGTGCAACGGTAGTTTGAAAGGCTCTAAAAATGGTGGGAACTACTTCAGGGGGCTTTTCTGTTTCTGAGAGAGTTTACTTCATTTGTCTCAACTGCCAGGAAACTTAAGACTACATCTCATTAAGCCAAAGGAAGAGTGGTGACAAAGGATTTAAATGATCGTCTTTTAAATCAATCTAAATGGAAAAGATAAAACAGCTTTACAGAGACAGGCCATCCGTCTGCAGATGTCACAGGCTGGGTTAAATTAGGCAGTCTCACCACACCTCCTCATTTGAGATAGCTCTGAGAGATAGGGAAGCACATATTTCAACACAAAACACATGAAAATGTTCTAAATCCTGGGCAGAGGAGATGGGCTGAGTGTGGATGGTGAGACTCCCTACCCATGCCGTTGGTTGGTGATGGTCACTCCTGGGGCATCAGCCTAGGGCTGGGTGTGGAGAATGAGCTGCCAGGGGCAGGGGTGGTGGGGGAAATTCTGGTCCTGGCTTCTTACTGAAAGGAAACAGACATTTTAGGTTCAGATAAGAAAATGAATGTAACTGCCAGAATAGCTGTGCTGGCTCAGGGTGAGAAATAAAAATCATGTTTCCTAGCCCACAGAGCCATCCTGGGCAAATTTGTGTGTGCACACGGCAACTCTACTAGCAGAGACCATTTGCCAGTTTGTTTTCAAGGAGATCATAATTGATAACTGCACCACAGACTCCACTTTGGGAGCCCCTCAGCTGCACTGCCACCATATCAGCATTGCTTAATGCCTGGTACTGGAGGGCAGACCAGGAGTGATCAGCCCCTGGCATGTGGGGTAAATCACAGTCTAGGATGCTGAGGTGTGAGAGCAGAGTGAGGCATGGGAGCCCTGACAGACCTGTGCTGCCACTGCTCAGAGTAAGCCTGAGCTGCCTCAGCACCTCCTTGCTGGAGCCCAGGAGAGCCGCTGTATGGATACACAGAATCACAGAATTGTAGGGGTTGGAAGGGACCTTGAGAGACCATTGAGTCCAACCTCCTGCCAAAGCAGGTTCCCTAGAGCAGGTCACACAGGTAGGAGTCCAGATGGGTCTTGAATGTCTCCAGAGAAGGAGACTCCACAACCCCCCTGGGCAGCTTGTTCCAGTGTTCCCTCACCCTCACTGTGAAGAAGTTCTTTTGCATATAGGTGCAGAACCTCCTGTGGTCCAACTGGTGACCATTGCCCCTTGTCCTGTCCCCATAGATCACTGAAAAGAGGTTGGTCATTTCCCTTTGTCTCCCACACTTCAGATATTTATAAACATTGATGATATCCCCTCTCAGTCTTCTCAAGGCTGAACAGCAACAGCTCACTCAGCCTTTACTCATAGGGGAGATGCTCCAGGCCCTTAATCATCTTTGTGGCCTCTACTGGACTCTCTCCAGGAGATCCCTGTCTGTTTTGTACCAGGGAGCCCAGAACTGGACACAGGACTCAAGGTGAGGCCTGACCAGGGCAGGGTAGTGGGGGAGGATCACATCCTTTGACCTGCTGGCTACACTCCTCTTACTGCACCCCAGGATCCCATTGGCCTTCTTGGCCACCAGGGCACACTGCTGGCTCATGGCCAACCTGTCATCCACCAGGACCCCCAGGTCCTACTCCGCAGAGCTCCTCTGCAGCAGGTCATCCCCCAGCCTGTACTGGTACCTTCGGTTGTTCCTTCACAGGTACCAGACCCTACACTTGCTTTTATTGAACCTCACCTGGTTCCAGATATGCAAGGGTTAGGGGAAAATTTGGGCTCGTGAGCCTGGCCCAGCACCAAGACAGCATGGGAACACAGACATGGAGAGATCAGTAAGAGGTTGAGTGAAGAGCAGCAAAAAAGAGGCAGGAGGAGGGCTGGGAACAGGGCAAGGAGCTGGATGGACCCAGGCAGGTAGCAAGCAGTGCCACACAGAAAAAAAGCTGAGAATTGTCATGTGGATGACCCTGGAGAGGAAGCCTGACACGTCCTGAACCCTCACAGTGTCTTAGGAAAAGCCGAGTATGTTCTTGCAAGTAAACACTATTGACCTAATTTTATCATACTTTGCATCTTCTACCTACAGCACCCTGCACAGTGCTCAAGGCTTGCAGGTACTTGGATCCAAACAGTTGTACAGAAGGTTATGTCTGACCCACCTACAGCACTGATTTTGGCCCCAACTGCTCATACTAAAAAACAGAGATGCACACAGCGTTAACTATTTGGGGTATATAATGTTCAACTATTTAAAAGGCTCGTTTTGTGGTATTTAAAGTAGTTCTTTAATCAAGACCTAGCTTGTCTCTTCACAGCGTTATCCCTGCAACTTTCCGCTGGTCGGTCGATGGGAGGATGAAGTATCATTACGGCTTCTTGCCAACATGCAGTATGATGCAGTTAATTAAAGACACATAACGTTCGTGTGTGATGCTAAAGATCACCTCTGCGCTTCGGAATGCTCACTGGCATTAAATCAGTTGGGTAATGATGGGATAATTTTATTTGGCATTTTAAACTGAGGTTTATACAGTCCATTATAGAAAGAAATGTCATCTTGTGATTTAGCTGAAGGTGATGTCAGGCTGTACAGTCTATAATTTAGGCCATATTTCCAATAATATTTTGATAAGTATGAATTTGAAAGGTCAGACTTCTGAGCACCCTTAAGCACAGGATGCTTAAGCAGCCAAAGATGCAAGAGGAGACACTCGCAGCCTCTTTGCTGCTCCTCCACTGTCCCGTGCACCTTGTCTAGCTGGGAAAACGGCTTTTTAGGAGGCATTTGCTGTATCTGCATGGGTAATGGCTGGGTGCACACGGCCTCACCCAGGCATGAAGGGAGCAACAGACGATAGAAAGCCTGAGAATAGGTGTCTCCTGCTCACACACACATGGCTGAGGGAGAAAACATCAAGAAAAACGTGGGTCTGCAATGACCAAAGGCAGTAGTATGGTGGTGTTACCCCTGGTAAATACATACCTACAGAAAGACCAGTGACTGTATCCAGAGCATAAGTGGTTTAACACAAATGATAAAAGAAACAAACACAAAAATGTTTGCCTTGCTTCAGTATCACAAATTTAAAGTTCTCTTTCAATAATAATAAAAAAGACAATTAAACTCTTTCAATTACACATTTACCAGGTTGTGCATAATATTAGCATAAAGCAGAGGCAGTAATTATTTTCTAAAGAATAAAGATACATAAACAATGCAGGAGCAACAACTCAGGGGGTATCACTTGCTCTCTGTCTCCACTGTGTCTGCTTGGAAGCCCAATTTTACCAGCATCCAGAACACGATTGACCTATGCTGCAAGTCAGGAAGATCATTTCTAGCCCAGTTGTCCTCAGGGAAACACATGCTCTGGGACTTTGCCGGGTCAAGAGCCCAGCTTAACCATTTCAGGCTTCAGTTCCCATTTACCATTCCCAGTTACCTGCCCCACCAGCCTTGCACATCTCAACTCTCCAGTCTCCCTGCAGCAACAATGTGCTTGCAAAAGGTTGAAGGAAAAGGAAGGATGAAAACCTGGGCAAGCTGGGCCATGACTGTCTGCCGGACAGACGCTGCATCCCAGCAAGAATCACTGAAAATGGGAGCGTTTCCAAAAAGGGCAGCAGCCACATCACTCATTCCTGACAGAGTTATGCAGCTGTTACTTAAGCCAGTCCTTGTCATGCCACAGTTCCCTGACAGTATCAGGAACTACACGGACATTTGTCAAAACAGATGACATCTAAAGATAGCACTGAACCTAAGGGAAAGGAATTTAAAAGAAAACAAATCACCATGGTTACCGTGTAGGGTGAGAGTGTGTTCCCTGTGTGTGGAAACCTGACTTGGGTGACCTTTGCTGAGATGGACTCCTGAACCCACACCAAGCTGCTCAGAGCCAGTGGAAGGAAAGCAAGAGAGTCTGAGCAACAGGCAAAGATATTTTAATGTTCAAGGTTGCTCAGCGCAGCTGCTGCAAGTCAGAGACACCCCTGCAGAGCCCAAGGACTCTGCCCGGGGGGCTTGGTGATTTGTAGCTACAGCAGCTGGAGCCCACACACTGGTGCAGCACTGGAAGCGAAGGTGAACATGCCAAAACCTCCACCTCAGGGCCAAGCACCTTCACCAACCCATCCAAACACCCTTGCCAAGCCACAGCTCAGAGCCACAATCCAGCAACGCGCTGAAGCCTGCGCTAAGGTGCCCAATGCCAAGCCAAATGCCACACGGTGCAAAGCTTTGATAAATTAGCTCCGGCTACTCACACTTGTGTAAAATCATTGGTGGGTTTACCTCATACGAGCATGCCGGGCTCTGGACAAGGCGCCCTCTTGCCTGCGCCGCTCTGCCTCTGCACTGCATCGTGTACTCCCACGAAGGTGTGAAGGGAGTGTAAAGTCAGCATAATCTGATAGCAGTGTGGTCGTGAGCCTGCTCTTGCCCCGCACCCGCGGCATTGCAGCACAGATTTATAAAAGTGCTCCGGGCTTCCCAGGGCTTGGTGTGAGAAGCTGGCAAAGGCCAGGCCCTGCTTACCTGTGCACCTGGCCAGCGTATGAGCAAACACTCAGGGGTACATCGCCATCCCTACATGCTGCTTGGAGCTGTAGTTAGGGTATAATCTTGACTCTTTTTTCCAGGCCCCTTGCATTGGCCAGTGTCCATGCACAAGTGTCAAGCCTTTTGCTACAGATCCACTGCATTTTCCTTCACACTCAGTCTCTGCCTCTGGCCAGGAGAGGGAGGAGGGGCAGGAGCAGATCACACCTTTCAGTTACTCCATTTCCACCCACTACCCCCAGCCAAAATGCTGCTCTGGTTCTTGGCTTCCCTGGCCTTTCAGTCATCCCAGACCTGGGTTTCTCCTGTAGAAGAGACATTACATCTCACTAGACAACCCTTTGACCATCACAGCTACCTCTAGGCAAACAGCCCACCTGTAAGGCTTCTGGCATAGATGCAAACTGGCTGTGCTATCAGAGTAGTAAATACATAAGAAAAACACTTGTCTACCCAGGAAAATCCAAAGGAAGTTCTTTTCCTTCTTTTCCCTACCTCCTGCATGCCTCCATTTAAAGCCTCATGAGCACTTGAGTGCTCTAGGTGTCCATATTTCACTATCATGTGAAACAACAAGACCCAAAATAGAATGGTGTTTGTGTGGGAACTACTGCTACCAGTTCCTAACACTTACAAGCAACATGGCCAAGAAACTCCTGCTTTGGTGACTTCAAAGACCACACAAATCCTCCTGAATTTTTTAATTTGATATTTTTAGGTGCTGTGGCCTTCTCTCCCAAGTCACCCTGTGTTAAGCTATGGCTGGATGGTGTTGCCGACAGCTTTTGCAATACTCCAGAGGGGACGAATTTGCATAAAAGCATCACTTCCATGCAGAGCTCAAAATAGTGTCCCATACCCAAACTGTGGTGAACTGATGAAAGTTTGTCCTGCTGATGTAATCCCAAATGTATTAGGTAACACTGACGGGTGGCATTGCCATGGACACAAAGATTTTGCAATCCTCACTTTTCTAGATCATTCACGCGCTTTAAGTTAAATGCAGCTGAATACTTTGAATGCTTCTACTTTGACTAGAAGTCCATCTTTGTGTGTCTTACTGGTCTCTATCTCCTTATTACTAAGCAACAGTATACTCTTCAAGTTTTATTTTTACTGTACACATGTAACGGACACAAGCAACAGGCTCAACATAATGAAACAGTGATAAAATTACTGTACAGACTAGCAAATTTACAACTGCACCTTGCACTTCAACCACAGCCAGTGCTGTGACTGCTCTGGTGGCCCACATCCTTTCTCACAAATGCTAAATCAGCTATATAGACACTAACCATTTAAAAATTAAAGAAAATAAAAGAAGTCAAGAGTTCAAAGCATCTGTGTAAAACTCTCCTCAGCTTTTACTTCCCAATCTTCCAACATGAGCATTTCAATATCTCTGCACCCATCAAAGTGCAGCCAGAGAGGAAGACTGAGCAAATGCAGAAGCAGACAATGAACTTTGCCAGAATTTCTTAATCTGTGGCAAATAAGTCAGGCTGTAAAATGCAATGTGAAAGGACAAACTCCTTGCTATGTTTTTACTTTGCCACACACCTTCCAGAGACGAATGAATACCACAAATATATAACAGCAGAACCAACTGCACAACCAAGGTTGCAAAAGATTTGATTGTTTACATGTGGACCCTGTGTAACATAAAGCACCCAGCCATTTATTTCCCCAAATCAGTTATACCAATACATCAGAAGGCACTGGGTGTTTTGCAGGTGGGTTTTGGGTTTTTACTGTGTTTTGGGGTTTTTTTCAGAACTATGTTGCAATATAGTTTGTAGCACGGAAATTTATCAGAAGTATTTACAGTTGGTTGAAAGTTCAAAGGGGCAAGATAGGAATTCTGATTAACTGGCAATCTAAACAAATGTAAAGGAAAACGAGGATCAGATTCCATAAAGCTTCAAGTCTACATGGCAAGCCTAACAAATGTTCTTGATTTGTGTTGGTTGTTAAAGAAGTGTAAATTCCATGATAAATTGATGTAGCTCCTGGGATGAATAAAATCAATAATGTAATAACATCAAGTTAATACCATGCCGACGTTGATTGAGAATGAGTGCATAGAATTTGAGGTCTCCTTCCATGCACAAAGAGATATTAGTAAATCAGAGCCAGATTGCCAATTAAACCTTGTTATTTTGGGCAGATAAATAAAATAATGTGTGATGCAGAGAGTAGGCTGAGAGTAAAATTATTTAGATGGAAACTGAGTGTGCAGAGAGTCTTTAATTCCTGAATGGGAGTATGTGAAGAAGTCAATAATGAACTCAGAAAATTTGAAGAACCTGATGGTTTGTGATGTCTTTTCCAATAGCTATTTCTATACAGGCAAAGCCAGTGGGGATAGTTTTAATGCAAAAGACTTCTAATCCAAGGAATGGGGCTCCAGTTCACAAATTAGTCTGTACAATTTGTATCCAATTTGGACATATATTATTGAATTCCCTTAGAATATCATGAAACTGGTTGATGAATGGGCTTGCTCCTAGTCCCAGCAGGCCTGTTCCCCGGGCATGTTCAGTGTCCGAAGTTTCCTCTTCTTCACTGGGATCCACTGGTATCTGGTAAGACTTCTTTCTCAGAAGAGAAAGCGATATTTGAATGATTTACTCTCCCAATTTTTCTGGAAATTTAATGTAAATTTGATATCGCTGAGGCCTCTACACTTAGCTGGAGTTGGGCATCAGTGTAGAAGTCACTGTGAGGGATGAAGAGACAGACACACAGACATAGCACATGATCTGTAAGCTAGGTTTAAAAAATGTTCCCTGTATTAAGATAAATGAAGTGATTTTTTTTTAAAAAAACGGAAGAGGAGAATGACTGCAGAAGCTTACGATGCTGCTGGGTCTCCGCAATTACCTTTTGGAACAGATGTGGAGAGACTGCAGGAGCAGAACGATGACAGGAGCAACTTGCCCACAGGCATGCAGAAGGCCTTGACAGAGCCAGACCTTGGACTTTCAGCCCTCTACCTTGAGAAAACACAAGTCTCTCCTTTCCTACAGCTGTGAGACTTGCACATCAGCTGGATGACTCCTCTGAAAGAACACTTAGACATCTGTTCACACAGATCACAACCTCACCATGTAAAACCTCTCCCAGGCAAAGACCCCATCACTGCCACAATGAGCGATTCCTTGATGCCCAAGTGTTGTGGCAGTCTTGGACTCTCCACGATGGCTGTGCTGGGATCCATCTTGCACACAGCACTGGTGATGAATAATTACTTGACCAGTTACCAAACTGTTCAGACTGATGTCTATGCATGCACACCCTCCCCAGATATACTGGACCGGAGGATTTCACAGGATGATCACTGGACCTTGCTTAGACTCGATCCCCTGAAAGTTTGGTCGCCAGCTTCAGCGGAAAGGGGACATGAACCCTAAATGGTCCATAGGGCTTCCTGTCAGATAACAGTGTCTTCTATTTTCAATTCACTGCTGTATATAACTATAGAGGCTGGTAGGTAATGAGAGAGGGAAGATGTCAGACACAAATGCCCTTGAAATACGCTATTTTAACAATACTGTGTTGGGATCTAGAGAAGCACATTATCCTCAAGTTTGTGTGAATGAACTTAGGGTATTTGGCAGCTCTGTAACTCATTCAGGGTTTGTTGGGTTTTTTCCACAGAGTAAAACACCAAACTCATTCATTATTGTTGGCTTCAGGGCTCTTGGGAACCACCCTGAAAGCTCTCCATCTTCAGCATGGACAGCTAATCTGGACAAATAATATCAAACAGTTTAAGAAACAGCTTGACCTCCTAGGTAAAAAACAACCCAAGGTTAAAGGGACATCTTGGTGTGTATCTGTAGAGAATATAAATTGAGCTATTTATTCCTTCCCTCTGGAGCCTGTGCAAGGTTCAAATTCAGTTTATAAGCTTATCACCAAAATTCATTTTATAGAGTACCTTAAACATAAACTCCCATTCAGTACGATCAAAGCTTTTCCAGCATGAAGCAGCCGAGCTACAATCAGTTCCCTTGTTCAGTCAGCCAAGTCAATGTTCTTAATCAGTATAAAAACATAAGAAGTCAAATTGTGGGATTTTAATACAACAGGATTGATCGGCTTCCAAGGAGGTGGCAGAGGTCTATGGAAAGAAACATTCCTGCCCGCTCCTAGGAAATGCATGTGAGCCCTGTGAAGTGCCAGGCTCTGACAGGATCCTGTGGCTCACTGATGACTGACCTCGTTTTCCTGGGAGGAGGGGTTGCACCCCCTCACCCTTCACTCTCATGCACCTCCAGCCTGAAGTCTTTGAGATCTCCACTCCTGAAAATTCATTTATCTCAGCTCCTTCCACTGGATAATCATCAAGCCCCTGGGCTTTGCCAGACATCAAAGTATGACTGTTCCAGTTGTCTCAGTTTCAAAATCTATTGCATCTTTAGAGGCTGCCATTGCTTATTCAGACAAAGCAACCTTATGCTGAAAGGAAAGCCCATGGCAGCTGCGGATTAGAGATGGGGAAACGTTTAGGGAGTGATGTATGCAGTGCAGCATCTGTCTGTCTTTCTGGGCGCTCACTCAGTTGCTTGTAAGAGAGTGGATGTATGCCCAAGAACACTGCACGGACTTGGCTGTCCCCAACAGCCACTTGTTGGTAGCACTCTTTTCCAAACACAGGCCCATAGATGACAGCCTCTGCTCAGAGGACATGCCACACACCTCCACAGATCAGCACATCTGGCTGAAAGCTGAGGTCCACTTCTGAACTTACTGAATGTAAAGTCAACTCTTCCAGATGTAAAGGAGCTCCCTGAAGCCCAGACCTCTACAGAGTGCAGACAGGGAGAAAAGCCACATACTGGGCTGTCTTGTCCAGGGCACTGATCAGCCTGAGCACACCAAGAAATCAGTTATATTGCCCAAGCCTTAAGTGTGATTTGGGGTAGTCAAACAGCTGTATCTCGCCACATTACAAAATGGAAGAATCAGTACAACAGTGCCTTGCAATCAGGTCCTTGATGGGCTTCCAACATTCCTGATATTTCTGTGCCACAAATTATCTTATTTCAACAGTCTTAAAACACTGACTTGCCAGAAACCACTTTACTACTTGAAGAATATCTCAGAAATGTGCCTCAACACAGTTGAAATAGAGATGTACAAAAAATGTTCATGGCACAGAGAGTAAGAACCAAGTGCGGAAAATGAGGCTGTTATGAAATGAAAATATTATCTGGAATAGCTCTGGATGTCAAACATTTAGGACCAGAAAATTAATGTGAATTAAATTCTAATCCATTCAATTAAGATACAGCAACAAGGCAGCAGGGTCATTTTAGAATCCTGTGCTGGGAAAAAGGCCAGATGAAGACATGCTTCTGCATTCATGACATCCTCTCCTCTCTCCAAAAGGCTGTCAACAGAAGAGAGCAATAAGACCAATGAGATTGTTTGACAAAGGTAGCTTACCAACACAACCTACTCAGACATACATGTCATCAACAAACATTTCAACTGGGAAAACTAACCAAATTTGAAAGGAGAAACATTTGCTGCCTGTGGAACTATGCTTGAAATCAACATCACTTACAGTCTTCAGTCTTGGACACGTCACTACACCAAGCTGTTTAATCAGTGAAGCCATAGACTCTTAGGATAATTTGGGCAGATTCTTCTCTCTTGGGAGGCAGGAGGGATGTGCCCACACACTGGTTTGTCAGGGAGATGACTGATAGGAAGGAACCTCTAATTAGGAGGTCAAAGCAGGGAAGAAGGAGGCATTTAATGGAAAGATTTTATTTCCATTTATTTATACTTTGATAGTTTATGCATCTGCAGAGAATTGGTCGTTTTAAAGAACTTGAGATAGAAGGAAAAGTACCTGACCCATCCTACCAGTTTGTTATCCATAGAACCAATTCAGGCAAATAGAATGACAAAGCCTGAACGAGTGAGCCCTGTTTCACCCACAGAATAAGAGCAGGAAGAAGAAACAGCTGAAGTTGTCAGAGTCCACACTTTTGAAAGTAGGAGCAGTTCCTTGGTTTCCTAAAGACAGACCTGTGATGAAATGTTTACACCCACTTGTTAAAATCTTTATCTGATGCCCTGCAATATCCTGTGAGTAATCTCTAGCTCCAGGAACTACATGGATCATGTGTTTTTGTCCTGATGTCACTATTGCTTTCATAAACAGAGCACAAACCCTGGTTTGGGTTGTTTGTTGTTTTTTGGGTTGGTTTTTTTTTCCAAATCTCAAGCAGATTGGATGCAGTTGAAGAGATGCACATGGATGCACACAAATCTCAAGCACCTCTCCGCAGGCTCCTGGCTACCTGCTGGTAATACATCCTTTCTCCAGCCACCTCACACAATGCCTGTAAATCCAGAGAAATCTCCACACCACTTCTAAGTGCTGCAGTCAGTGCTTTCTTACGCAAAGTTTTCAACCTAAAGGAAAAACTAAGCCAATTACTATTTAAAGAACTAGAAATGAAGCACTGTTCTCTCTCTTTTTCAGCCTTGTTAAGTGCCCATCAAGCTTATCATCCTCCTGCTGCACCTTTCTTTCTTATCACCACTCAGTGACAGACAACTCAGATTTTTCCCACTGCAAGCCTGACCACCTTACCCATATCGTGAATCTCACAGCCCTGACCAAGTGTGACCACCCACCTCAGCACCCACACAGCCCACTTCCATCTTGGTGCTTCTGCCCAGCTTCTTCCTGGTTGCCAACAGAAGTATGTTTGTGCTGAATTATAACTGCCATGCTATTGAATCACTGACAGATACAGGACAGGAGTTGAGTCAGGAGATTTCTAGGAATAGTACATCTTGTGCTGCTGAATTATCTCTCTCTGAAATGCTTGTGAATTAGGGATACGAAGAACCCATTTGTTACTGTATTCACCAAGCAAGATGCATCTTGATTCTGGGTAATGAGAGCCCCTCATTCAAATTCCTCAAAGTGAAAAATAAAGACTTTTTTCTTGCAGTTCTTTGTAATATAGTCGGTTATGTATCTGTGCATGTAAAATAGTGTTCACTGGAATTTTTCAGCCGTTGTACGCAGTGACAGAAAATTATTATACAGAGTAGATGCTGCAATGTCATTGAAGGAGGCAGCTGACAACCCGGTTCAGTTCACGAGGAGCCTGCCAACAAGACTTGCAGATAATCGTTTTTGATGCACTGTTAACTCTTAGTCATGGTATTTATTGCACTCTGTGTGAGATAATGACAGGTTTGATCCTGCACCTTTGGTAACAATACAGTGTTTGTCATGCACTTCAGAAGGAGCAGGATGAAGAGGTATCACTCTTTCTTCATTTTGGTTTCAGGCAAGAGGAATCACTTAAGACATCAGCAGGAACAGTTCAACTGTTCCTGCCTTCATCCTTCCCACCTCATGCTTGTCATTAGTTCTTAACATGGTTAACTAGTGACCTAGATATCAGTGAGAAATGTCCACGGTGACTGATTTAATCTTTAGTTTACAACAGTATTCCTTCCACCTCTAGCAGCCAGTGCTCTGAAGCAGGATACCAGATTTAATTGGTTTGACCTAGCATCACAGCTCCATCTCCCTATAAATAAGAAGGGTTCATTTCTTCTTCTGCCTGCCAGACTGGATCCAGTGTATGCAGATACTCACCAGACTTCTCCCTCTTTGCAGCCTCCACAAGCTAAGCCCACCTTTCCCCTACTCAGTGCAGTGTCACAGTCTGTCTCCTGCTCCATGACCCCAGGCTTCCTGCAGAGCTGATCAGGCAGTCTTCAGCTGGCAAAGCAAGTGGATCTGGGAAGGTAGAATGGTGGAAAGGCCAAGAGGAGACAAGGAGGTGTAGAGGTTGTCTCACCCACCACAGGCACAGCTGCATGTTCACTGCCTATCCATGCTGTGTCATCGGTGGGGCTGCCTGCGATGTCCCTCCCATCATGCATGAAGAATCAGTTACCTCACACGTCACAGCCACAGAAAGGTGCCTGTGTTTAAATGTGAACAAAGAGCAACAGTGCCACTTCTGATTGCAGGCTGAGGAATTTCAACACAGCAGCTTTCACGCAAGCCCAAATCATTGTGCAAGGAGTGAGGGTCACAAGACCTCTGATGTAAAAAGGAAAAGGAGGCATAATCTGAGAATACAAGGCTCAGATCCTAAGAAGAGGATCAGGTTGTATTTATGTAATTAGGTAGGTAGTGCAAAACGTGATTCAGATGTTTTTATGAGCAAACTAGATAAAGCTACCAGACTTCTGCACGGTTCTGTTGTGCTGTCACACCCCTGATGCTGTGCTGAGGAAGAAGAAGGTGACTTCCCCACCAGGGGAAGCCTAACTTGTGCAACAGCACCCATATTTTCCCAACCAAAGGCTGCACCGACCACTTTGCTAGGAATGGGAGGGCGGAAGGGGAGGGCCACACCCCATCTGCAGAAAATAGTGGGGATTGCAACAACCAACCTTTAAAAAAATCTGCAGCTCATAACGGCTGCAGGCCACAGCAGGCCATTTTCTATCCTTCAATTAGCACCCTTCCATATGACTCACCAGTGAGCATTGCATCAAGAGACCTGCAATCTGCAAGGGACATATCTAAGTATTCATTGACAGGACTAGTAGCACCACTTTTTTGAAGATTGCCCAACTTCTCTTTATAAGGTCCCATTTTCAGTTTGCTTACAGCTCTGCCAACCCTTTATCACTTTATTGCCTGCCTACAGCTCATTGCCTGTTTGTTGGGTTTGGGGGTTTGGTTTGGTTGAGTTTGAGGCAGATTATTTCTGTTTAACCAGTTCAGCTGTTGCATGAGAGATTAAAAAAAAAAAAAAGTAGTAGATTTTTTTTCCCTAAAATTGTTTCCTGTGTCAGGAACTGAAATTTGTCAGGCTGATAGTCCCCAGGACATGTATCTGCCATGAAAGTCTATGCCAAATGTACTCCTGGTGGTAATCAGTTTATCAACATTTTGTATCCCACACAGTAGGTAAAACTGATCCTTCCTTACAGCAGCTACTCCCAGTTGCACTGACATTGTGGAAACACTGGCATCTATCTACAACTTGGAAAACCCAGTAACTAGGCTGCAGAATGTGAGCCGAGTGCTGGAGATGAAGAGAAGGGCTCAGTTGCTCACAGGCTGGGAACCGAGAAGGACAGGTCAGTCTCAGCCCCTCTAAACAGATACCTGTTATCCTGTGACACTTATTGCCTCAGCGCTATAACAGTATCACCATGAACAGGGTTTGGCTGTCTCAGGAAGGGAGCACTAAACTGAGCAGGGCACTGGCATCAGGTGTGGGGAAGCGGGTTTGCAGGCACCAAGCTACCACCAGTGTGCAGTCTGTGGTCACTGAGTGATCCACTCATTCCCTGTGAGGGTGAAATCTACTTGGACCAAAGCCTGTGAGCCTGTCATTACTGTCTGCCTCTGTCATCAGCTTTCTTTTGGTCCAGAGAAATGAGCCTTGCCAATTTGTACAAACTACTTTAGAAGAGGCTCTAACTAATTTCTGGAGGTTAATACATTCCGTATGCTCTGGGCAGACACACGAGAATGATAGGCATGTGCCTGCTTCTCGGACTTGTGAGATTGTCAGAGAGCCACCATCAATCAATCCATTAGAATGGATTAATTAGAGGGGAGATGAAGGACAGTGAAGATACTGCAATCCTGTTTTCTGAACAATGGATCTGAGCACGTCTAAGCACCAAGTGTTCCTGAGTCACAGGCCCTGCAATATGAGGTGTCTGGAGTGGGATCAGGGACTAAGTGGTGGGAATAGGATCCTAGGGGAAAAGGAGCTGTACCTTGGAGGGGGAAGAAGGGCTTTCTACAGTGACATCAGGCAACTACGTGAAGGTAGTAGTAATAAAAGAGTATGGATGATGGAAGTTAGAGGGCTGAAGCTGGAGAAGGGGAGGGAGTAAAGCAAGAGAGAGATACTTGGAGGGAGGATAAGTGAGTGAGAGCCTGTCTGCTTCTCAGCCTCCCCATTTATGGACTGAAACAAAAATAGAGCAGCCTGGACTGGCTCTTCCTACTTCCCAGGCCAGTCCCACCTGTGCCATGGCATATTGGTGGTCTCTTGACACAGCCAAGACACAGTGGGGAAAAAGCAGATACCAGTTCACGTGTCCCGCGTTGGGATACAGGCTGGTTCCCACAGTTGCGTAAGGCTGTGGTGGGATGTAGCCTGGACAGGTATTTGCAGCACCAGAGGGCACCAGACAGCAAGGAGCAGGTGTTAACTAGGTCCTTGGGGCTACAGAGCAGAGATACTTGGAAGAGAGGGGCAAGCTGGAAAAGTGGATGGAAGTGCTGTATATCCTGAAGGTCAGGGTGGTGATGTCGAGAAGCATACCTATTTTTTTTCACTTGCCTTTTGTAACTGGCTTTGAGTAAATCTCAAGACATGCTGCTTCTGGGATTTCTCTCTCTGCTCTGTCAAATCAAGGAAATGCAGTTACGATGTAAATTTAATCTACCTTCTCTACTACCTCTACCTCCTTTGAACTGGTCATGTCTATACCAGGCGTAACCCAAATGTGACTTAGCAGAAAGTGTAAAACACTGTAAAGAAAATGGAACCACCAGAGCTACTTCACTCTGCAAGTGTGGTGAAATGTGTGCTGCTGGTCTGTATGGTCAGCACTCATTTACATCTGTAGAAGCAATGAGACAGCAGGTAAATCCTTTCAGCCCTCGCACCTCCTCTTCCAGCCCCCTCAGCTTAATACCAAAGATACCATCAGTTCTTACCCCAGTGTCTGTCACTGAAGCCATTGGTTTCAGTGGTTTTCCTGCCCTCTGTTAAAAACCCCAGTGGCAAGAAGGCCCAGAGGCACTCCCCATGACACAAATCTCTGCACTGACACAATCATTTGAACACTGGAAAAATCAGGCTTCCTTTTTCCCCTCTGTGTCCTTGTGCTCTGAAATTAGATTTCCTTAGATGTAGGGTAATTAATAAGAGTCCTCTCCTCAGAAAAGGCACATCAGTCAGTCTCCAGACCTATGTCTTCACCTGCATAACAGAGAGAAGTTATTATATCCTTCCTACGCGGCCTGCTCAAAAGCCAGTGTCAGTGCTCTAATGGACTGTTGAAGAGAAGCAGCTGTGGCTCAAGCAGACTCCCAGCCTGGGAAATACTTGGGGGAAGAAAAAATACCCTACCTGGCATGATGATTTATGGATGTGTTCAGAGCAAGACTTTGAACAGTTCCCCAGCTACACAGCCATCTTCCTCTTTCTCCCCTACAAACTAGATCATCTAATTCCCCATTTAGCTTCTTTCCCACTGAACCTTTTAGTCAAGTTGCTTCATTCTTAGCCTTGGGTTTTGTCACAGTAACTGGCTCAGAGCAATAGAGGCCTCCTTCACAGAGGTCATCACAGGGCCTTTCAGCTAAATTAGTTGCTTCAGCTCTGGCAGCACCTCATTTAAACTCACTTTCTTACTACTCTGCTTGAGTTTCACAGCAAGCCGGGCCATCAATAGCAAAAGAATGTGGTCTACCAATCACAGTCAAGATTAGAAACACCTTGTTTTGGAATGAAACCTAAGAAAAAAATGAGGATGCGGCTGAATAGCAACAAGTATTCAAGAAACCTTGATGTGTCATCTTAATCATCTTCCTATTCATGAACACACTTGAAACCACTTACAAGGTTATGATAAGGAGTCGCTCACCAGCGTTACAAGAAGACAAAGCGTTCTGTATTTTTCCGAGCAGCGTGTTACAACACGCAAACGAACGCTGTGTGCAGAACACTTTTCACCTCCATGTTCCCATCCAGAACTGTATTTACCCTTGATAAATGATGAACTATGTCCTACAGCTGTGCTACATATTTCAGACTAACAAGGGCAGGAGGAGTAAGGTCATACTGATTCTACAGCGTTATCAAGACAAAGGGACTCACGCTGTGTCATGCTCTGTACTTCATGCAGGATAGCCTTAGACTACTTCCCGAATCGCTTGTTTTCCTGAGGACATGGCAACAGTGTATGTACACTGCTCTGAAGTTAAAGACCTGGCCAGCTTGTGCATTTTTCCCTTCCTCTACCAAACATTATCTTGTTCCTTTAAACCCTGTTTAACCTTGCTTTGGTTCCTGTTTCTCTGCAGGGCCCATATGCCAAGAAGAGAAGTGAAAGCAACTATTTCTGTTTGTTTCCACTGCCCTGAGCAGTGCCTGAATACTTGAAAGTAAGAGCCAGAGACGTGTCCAAGAGGCAAAGTGAACCTCCAGTTCCAGTTCAAAACAAACAGGATCCTTGAACTAAATCTCTGGTGCAAAATTAATATCCTTCATCTAGTGAAGGGAGTTTGCTCTGCTGCCAGCAACACATGGTCAGACTGCACAGGAGCTGAACACTGAGGCTGGGATTCATTTCCCTGACCATTAACTATCTAAAAATTTTAGATGGTCATCTAGGCTTCCTCAAAACACAAAACAGACAGGAAAAGAAGCTCATCACACAAAATTCATGCCTATTTTGGGTTGGAACAGAATGTTCCTGGAAAGTGCCTCTTTGTCTCCGTAGGGAGCAAAGACTGATATGGGCTAGATACCCCCCATATCAGATGGCTGGGGTTAGGTGAGAGGCATGGTAACCATCTTGAACCATGTTTACCCGAGGCTTCTGCCAGTTCGTCTGTTCATTTACATCTAGGATCTCCTGATGCTGTTAACTCCAGGGAATCCAGAGGCTGTTAGGTCCAGGGAATCCAGGTTAGGTGGTGCCTCCAGTGACACGGTTCTGTTGCTTTCTGGCTATTTTTCTTTCTCAGGTAGTTACTTCTTTAAACCAGGAACATGATACTAGAAGAGGAAAAAAGGGGGAGGTTACATCTCTTCCACTCTTCATGGTGTCTAAACAATGCCCAAAAGCTGCCCTTAAACAAGTAGTTCTGTGAGCTGTGTAATCAATGACTCCTGATTTCCTGTGGATTTCTGTTTACAGTTAGATTCCATGATGCTTAATAATATACAGATGCCAATTACAGCTTCTGCACATGGGGAGGTCATAATGATCCACTCCCATGTCAAGTGTCTCCTGTCAGCCATGAGTTCTTCCGGGGCCTGTCCTCCAGAGAAGGCGTATAGGGGGTATGTGTCTTCTAGGGAGTCAGCTACCTTCCTGATTGGAATTGGCCTGAGTTCAAAGATCTGTGTGGGATGGCAGAAATACATAGTAGTCTTCCAGCAAATACAACAAGACTCTTAAAAACACACAGAGAACCCACTGATAATGTGGAGAAGTACGCCAAGTATGGAAATGTTTTTTCCTCTGCACAACTTTCAGTGAAAAGTGACTTCATCTCTGCCTTTTTTCCCCTGTAACATTACACCTTTGAAGGCATAGGTCTGGCAAACAATAGGGAAAGAGTTGGGTTTGTTTTTCTTTTTAATTTAGATATAAAGCACCTTAAAGTATGCTAGTAACTGCTGAGTTGCACGAAGAATACTTCCTGATGGAAAATTGTTCCTCCCTTTAAAAAGAAAAAAAAAACCAACCCCCCCAAAAAACCCAAGAGGTACTTGGAAAGATAAAGGCCAATAAAGTCCTTTGAATGCTCATATCATAAAACTGAATACGAAATAATTACCGTAAATGAGGCAACTGGTTCCTACACCCTCTGCAACTTGTATGTCATCCTTCTGTGTCATCAAAATAAAAGTTACTTGCAGAAAACACATTACTTACCACCTTATCTCAGTCAACTGAGCTCATACGTACAAAAGAAGACCAAAGTCTTCTTAATCATACCCCTCTGCAAAGAAATGAACTGGAAATATTTTAACTCTATTTCCTTCTCCAAAACTACTGGCACTAGGACAGGCATGTGATTTTATCCCTAAACAGGGTGTTCCTTAGGCTCTTTGCCAATTTAATTGGCTTATTCATATCCTTCCCTTCCAGATTACCTCAGGGTGATTTACATGTTGGAGACCTATAAACACTGATGATTCAGTGCGTGAAAACCAAAAACATTGTTCAGTGTCTGAGAGGGTCCTCACTGGCTTTTGCCCCCAAATTAATTATTCATGTTGGATCAACCTAATATATAATCAACTTCTGACATCATCCTAATGTTGTATGGACAAAAGAGCTTCTAAAGTACAGTGAGACTAACAATTTGATTTTCACCGGTGTTTCTAGATACTCTACAGGACCACGTAACAGGCAAGGTTTTCAAATGGGAAGATACAGATGTTCCCAGCCCAGCTTCTTCTGTCTACTAGCCATTTTGAAGACTGTCTTCTTTGGGGTTTTCATCAATAAACCACTCAGACTAAACTCTAAAGAAATAAAAATGCAAAACCAATTTCATTTCTTCTCTATGCAAAACATAACTTTTCTTACAGCAGTTCAATAACTACTTAATACAGTATTACTTAAAATGAGCGTGTGGACTTCCAGTGAATTCAGAATAAATTCCCTTGACATGTTGAACCTGAACTCCCTATCTAGGAAATATTTTGTAGGCCAATTCATGACAACTTTGCCTCCACCAAATACAGAAACAATCAAAGATTTGTATTCATGAGTAAAGGAAAGGATGAAACAGGTTTATTTTGCCTTTTTGTTGATTAAATTCTTGGACTTAGGTGTATCTCTTTGTTTTGTAATATGAATGGTTTTGATAAAATGCATTGGGGAAACTTTACAGAACATACTTCTCTACATCTCTGGTGACAATTTAATAAATTCTTGTCTCAGTACTCTCACAAAAAGCACTTGCTCTGTCTCCCTTCAGGGGAAGATTACTCCACTCCATATTCAAGCAGATTCTGTTTTCTCCCTATGTTATATATGTCTCTGCAGTGCCTCCACTAAGCAAACTCCCCATTTGCAGACCAAACCTATTACTGGCTACATGGCCAGTCGTGCAAATCCACTACCCTTACGGTATGTACCCATTTTGCCTTCCAAAAAAAATCTTCATGCTTAACACACATCTTCTTAAGTCCATCAACCAGCACTTTTTAATCCATTTCACAATAAGATTTCCAGAATGTCTTTAAAAGCCACAAGCTGCTTTGTAAGGCAATCCTCACCATTCTGGTATTTGTTTTTGCAAGGACTTTAGCATATCAGCTGCTAATAAAGTTTGTATTCTTTAATAACAGAGTTTATGCACTTAAATACCTGCCGGAGGATGAATACATCTCCACAATGTCAGCTGAAGTATTTCAAAGTCCAGCACTTTTAAATCAGCCCAAATGCCTTAAAACTAGTTTCTCTGTTTGCATTGACGGTTGTGGTTACATGTATTACACACTTAGAAGCTACGTTTAGGTATTAAAACTTGCACACAAATTCATTCAGATTTGCATACACTGAGTGTGTTTATCTACAAAAAATCTACACTACATTTGTCGTGCCCACACTGACTCCATATAACATGTTCATACAGAAGTTCCAAGCAACATCACAGAATTATTACAGTCCACATATGTAAATGCAAGTGAGCCACTGCATGAAGCTTTTAATATATAGTACAGGAGAGCAAACATGTAATGAAATGGTGGGAAGAATGAGGGCTGAACTCCCTAGAATTAAAGCATATATGTATATGATTTTTATAGAAGGCAAGAATGCTTCGCTCCTACTGACTACTTTAAAAACATTTATACAACATACAAACCAGTAAGATTCAGATCTCACAAGAAGTCCATTATAGGACCTGATCATTTAGAGTATTAGAGTCATTGCCTAACTGAGAGAAATAAACCCAGCCCGCACTCCAGACTCACTGCGGGAAAGTGGAGAGCTGGCAGTCCCGAGAATTCCTCCTCTTTGATCCATGATGAAAAAGGATAATAATAATAAGGGTGTACATATTCACCCTTGTCTAGTTTTCACTTTCTTCAAGGAAAATAGTTATGCTGATTCAGGGCTCTGGCTGTGGCTTGAGATAATTTTGTTCTTATACTCTCCACACATAAAATCTCTACTTTTTGAAAAGTTCTCAAGATTTTTCTCTGCCTTTCCTTAATTGAATCAATTCTAGTAACAGTTGCTTTTTTGTTCCTTGTCACCGAAGTATTTTGAGCATTTGAAATCCTGTCTCATTTCATACTTGTTTCTAAGAGTCAGTTCTGGCCTTCAGCTTTTTGTTTTCTTTCAAAACGTTACTGAACGAGCTGGGCTTCTCTGCTTTCACTTCAAGGACACCATGTTTCCTTTTGTCATAACTCTCACTCTGAAACATCTCAAACTTAAAATCAAATGCAAAAATGCAACTCTCTCCTCTATTTATTCTCCATAACAGAATCCTGATGGCTGTGTGTTTCAGATAGCCACTTGAAAGGACATGCTGGGGAGAACAATGCAGAAAATGATGCTGAATCCTTGCTCGTTGTAGCTCAGGCAAGAAAAGCTGTTTTATTTGGAGTTATGCCTCTGCATTTTATGTTCCAGCAGGGACTGTCAGCTGCAGTAGGTCTGGCCCTCTCTTCTTCACTGGGCCCACATTAGCAGTGCCATTCCTAAGACATTACAGGTGAGCATGTGTCGAGCAAGCGTGGGTATGGTATAGAAAACCTGTTCCTGCTTCCACCCAAGTCAACAGGAAAACAAAGCAATCTCGGAGTCAGAGCTTTCCTTTCTTTACTCTTATTTAAATGTCACCCAGTGTTTTATGTGGTTGTTTATTAAATAATAATACAATGATGCCCAGAGGCTCCAATTAGGACTGGGAAGTCACTGCAGTGGGATTGTGCAAAGGCGGAGGAAGGGACGGCGGGCTGGGAATTGGCTGGCTCCCCAGCAGCGGGGAGCGCGGCCTGGAAGCTGGCTCCTCTCGGCAGGCGGGAAGGGATGCTCCCAGCGCTCCCCGCCACCCGCAGCAGCTAAGCCTTTTGTTTGCGTGGGAGTTTGATGTTACTTGGGGTTTTGGGTTTTATGCGTTTGAGGTTTTTTAATATCAAGATACAGAATAACCAGGAAGGCATATAAAGAGGTTTTCTTCAAAGTAGCTGAGCCTGCAAAGGGGAAAAAAAAAAAAAAGAGCATATGTAGATAGAGATGCTAATTCTTATTAATTAAAACCAGAGCGCTGTGCTGGAGCTGTGCATTGGCTTTATTAGCTAATATTAAAACAAAGGGCTGATTCGCCTTCCACAGAAACTTTGCCTTGGCAAAGCTCCGTTGGCTGCAGTGGACTTACTCCTCCCTTCACACCAACGTGAGCACAGGATCAGGCCACGAGCCCTCAGGAAGGACTCAAAAGCCATAACAAAACAAAAGGACAAACAGGAGGCACACGGGGAGGACAATCCTAAGGAGCAGGGTAAGAACAAGCATGTTGCTCTTGGCAGAAAGCAACTGGCAAAAAATTAATTGCATAGTCAGTCTCTCCCTCAGTTCTTTTTGTTTTGTTATGAAACAGGATTTGTTTTTATTACAGATGAATGGTATACATTTTAGCAGAAGAATCTGAGATGGATAGGCTTTATGGCAGAAGCATATTTTATGAGGAGATCTCAATGAAGACAGATTGAATTTGGTTCACAAGATGGGCACAGTTGTTCAAGGCTTAAATAAAAAGGGCAGCAAGAATGAAAGCCCTCAGAGGAAAGCAGGAGGAAAGGAAGGAAGTGATTAGAGGAAAGCTGGGCTGGTCCAAAACATGTGGGAGCAAAGACACAAGTCCTCAATTAAGGCACGAGCATAATTATGTTGGGCCTCAAAGGTGACACCTGAAACCAAAGGGAGGAACAACTCAAGAAGGCCCAAGAAGGGGCACAATGGTGGCAAGATGGTACTGCTTAGTGAGGAAAAAACAGCCAGGATGGTAATAAAAACTTAATCTGCTGGAATGGGGGATAGGGAGACCCTGAACTGAGTGGAAAGGAGAAGTCAAAGATTCCCCAGGAGCAACTTTTAGAAAGCACGTAATTTATGAACGTCTTCAGGCTACAGATAACCTAAGTCTGGGGAAGAATTTTGGAAACAAGGTCTGAGGTGTGGAAACAGGTTGTTGGAAGTACTTCACAGAAGAACAAGCATGGCCTAAACCCAGCGTTCATATAGGGAGAAAGAGGAGCAAATAAGCTCAGAGGATGACAAAATTACCTGTGGAGGCAAAAAAAGGACAAGGAAGGGATTTACCAGCAGGTCATCATCTTCTGTTTCATGAACAGAAAAGGTACACTAGGTGAAAAGTACTGCATGGGATTGGCAGAGCGGGGCAGAAATGGAGAAGCAGAGGCGTTGATCAATCAGAGGTGGAGAAGCAGGTTAATCAGTAGGTGTGTATAGATGGCGTAGTGCACATGTATACTGCCTGCCCATCAAAGTGGGGAGCATTCCGGAGGTCAGCTGCAGAGAGATGAAGGAGGTTTTCAAGAACAAAATGTAGCCAGATACTATCTGGAAAAAAAGAGAGGAGAGGAGAAGACAGGCAAAACTGACAGAGCTGAACCCTTAGTAAATGATCTGGGAAAATAGGAGTTTTAGTTTTGATTCTTTGTTGCTCTTTGTAGAAAACTGAATGTAATAAAAGCAAAATTTTCAGCTGGCTTCCACCAAATTCCATGGAAAATTTCCAAAGAAACAGGTCTGCAAGTGTGCATGAACCAAACTACAGTGCCACATGTTGTGAGGGAACAGAATCATTGTGCCTCAAACCTCCTCCGAGACCTCAGGAAGTTAGTAGGAAATACTTAGTATGCCTTGGTTGTCACCAAGTCCAGTGCTGGTTGGTTCACTATCATACTGCCACAGAAGCAAAGCCTGACCTTCACCACGTCACAGCCTGACACAGCTGCATGAGCTTGTGGAGGATCTGGGCTCCAGTCCACCCAGCAGCTGAGACATTCAGAACTCTCTGTTTGACTTTAATGGCTCTTAATTCACATGCCTTTTATTACTCACATGATATTTGGCCTGTAATTTTTTCACCATTCCAGTTTAACAAATTCTTGGTTGACTCGGGTCTCCAGATAATATGTAATACCACGCTGCTCTTTTACCCTTACAATCACTTATGAAAAAATAATTGTCCTACAAAGACATAATAAAACTTTTCAGAAAAAAAGTCTTTGGACAAAAACTGTAGTTTTCCTTTCTGCTAAAGACCTGTGGAAGGTTTCTTAAGATCAAGAGCAAAGCAGAGTTTAGTTTGGTGCAGCATTTCTCAAAATAATTCAGGCAGGGAACATTATATACGAAGTTTAAAAATGCGACTTTTTTATAAGAGAAAAAGGAAGGAAGACAACAGATAGGCATAACGTAAGTGTTCATGAATTAACACGTGAGACAGTGGACTGTAAGGGTGTGCAGGACATAGGGATGCAAGACCTTGCTTCTTTAGGCTGCAGTAACAATTCCAGGACTTTGCGACACTGCCTCTACCCCATAACTTTCAGGAAACCCCATAACTCTCAGGAAACTTTGTGTCATGATGACACAAAGCTGGGAGGGGTGACTGACACACCACAAAGTTGTGCTGCCATTCAACAAGATTTAGACAGGCTGGAGAGCTGGGCAGGGAGAAATTGAATGAGATTGAACAAGGGTAAGTGTAGGGTATTGCATCTGGGGAGGAACAACCCCAGATACCAGTATAGGTTGGGGACTGGCCTGTTGGAGACCAGTGTAGGTGAGAGGGACCCAGGGGTCCAGGTGGACAGCAAAATGACCATGAGCCAGAAATGTGCCCTCATTGCCAAGAAGGCAAATGGCATCCTGGGGTGTATTAGAAGGGGAATGGCTAGTAGGTCAAGCGAGGTCCTTCTTCCCCTCTACTCTGCCCTGGTGAGACCGCACCTGGAATATTGTGTCCAGTTCTGGGGCCCTCGGTTCCAGAAGGACATAGAACTCCTATGGAAGAGTCCAGTGCAGGGTCACCAAGATAATGGAGTGGAACATCTTCCGGAGCTGGGTCTCTTCAGCTTGGAGGAGACTGAGGGGTGACCTCATTAATATTCATAAATACATAAAGGGTGAGTGTCAGGAGGATGTAGACAGGCTCTTCTCAGTGATGGCCAGTGATAGGACAGCGGGTAATAGGTCCCAGCTGGAGAATAGGAAGCTCCATGTGAACGTAAGGAAAAACTTCTTCACTATAAGGGTGACAGAGCACTGGAACAGGCTGCCCAGAAAGGTTGTGGAGTCTCCTCTTGAGACATTCAAGACCAATCTGGACACATTCCTCTGTGATTTAGTCTAGATGATCCTGCTCAGGCAGGGGGGTTGGACTACATTATCTTTTGAGGTCCCTTCCAACTCCTAACAGTCTGTGATTCTGTGAAACGGACTCTAAGGCTGTGATTGACAATAGACAGAAAAGTGCACTGATCCACACTTCCCTAGTGTTGCTGCCTTCCTGAAATTGTCAGGGTAATTGCAGCAGTCAGAGCTGCAGAGTTTTACTCACTGCTTCCTAATCATTCTATATCAGGTCCGTTAGCACAAATCATGCATACACACCCGTGAGTTTAGTAATTTTCCTTTTATAGGCTTGATGTATTACCCCAAATGTAGGTGAACCGACTCAAATGGGTTATTACTACTTCATCTCTTTGCAAGTAAAAAGTTGAGTTTCACTGTGACTTTGTTATTGCCACTTTATATTACATATAAATAAGGTGGCGATATATAAAGTGGCAATATAAATAAATTATATTTACATTGCCTATTTATATTTATATTTATATTTATATTTATATTTATATTTATATTTATATTTATATTCTTTATAAAATGACTGCAAAGACTTCCTGGCTCATAGTCTTGTGCCACTGAAAATAACCATACCATACAACCTCTTTTCTTAAAATATCAAACCTCAAGACCATCTAAGCCTCATCTAAAGACTTCAGTTTGATTTTGTTTATTTTCACCCATTGTACTGGTATTGAAAGAATGCTCTGGAAGCTCGACCTGCTGGTAGTTAGAAATCTTCCTGATATTTCCAGTTTGGTTGAGGTAGCTGACAGCTCCTGTTATCAACATAATCTGCACCATTAAAACAGATCTTCAAAACATCTCCTGAATGTATCTCCTCACTGTGCTTTTAGTGAAAAACTATAGACTTCAACAGTTACTTGGTTGGGCGAGAAACCTTTAACTTCTTGCAATATTTTCCTAATCAACTCAGTCATCTTCTTCTGAATATGTATGAGTGGAAGTATGTAGAGTATTTCAGAGGAAATAGGTGTCTTGAATGTCAAATAGTGGCAAAAATACTTCTGTACTTCTGCTGGAAATCTTAGAATGGTTTGGGATGGAAGGGACCTCAAGGACCATGTAGTTTCAAACTCCTTGCCATGGGGGAGGGACACCCTCCACTAGATCAAGCTACTTAAAGACCCTGGTCTTGAACAGAGCTGGACACAGTATTCCAGGTGGGTCTCACAAAAGCAGAGCAGAGGGGCAGAATCCACTCCCTCAACCTGCTGGCGACACTGTTTTTGATGCAGCCTGGGATATGGTTGGCTTTCTGAGCTGAAAGCAACACATTGTTAGCTCATGTTGAGCTTTTCAACAAGGAACACCCCCAAGCCCTTCTCTTCAAATGCTTTCAATCCATTCCCTGCCCTGCCCATGGTTGTGCTTGGGATTACACTGACCTATCTGCAGAGCCTAGCAATTCACTTTGCTGAACTTCTTGTAGTTCGCATGGGCCCATCTCTGAATGGCATCCCTTCCCTCAACATGTCAACTGCACCACAGCTTGGTGTCATCGGCAAACTTGCTGAGGGTGTGCTTAAACTCACCATCCACCTCGCCGACAAAGAGTGTCTAACACACTAGTGCCTTAGGCCTAAGAAATGTGTTCTATCAAAAGTCACTGCAGGTTGGTGGTGCAGATCGTGATTTTTGGTACAGTTCACCAGCCAGCCTACACCCATACCTAAAGAAGCAGAGGTGACCTTCAGTGACCTCTGGCTTTCATTCCTGTTCCTGTGCATCCTTTTCCCTTTTGCCTGTTGTTCCCACCTTTCAATTCCTGCACAAATACCCATTTTTTCAACAGAACTAAACCTTTTTCACTCAGCACCACCAACAAAGACCTGACAGATAACCTCCACTGCATTTTGTCTGCAAAATCTGCAACCACAATGTATGCCTGACACATCAGTAAGAAACCTACTGTATGCAAGGCCAAATTCAAGTGGAATGACACTGCTTAAAGGGACTTTTGTTCACTTGGGGTGAGATAAACAAGACCTAGAAAATAGCTGAGCTAATCAGTGGTCTCATGTTTGTGAGCATGACCAGTTAATGAGAAATGAGCCACTGTGTGAAGCGGGAAGAATACGGTTGGAGGGCTTAAGAGAAAATATAAGGACTGTGGTGTGGACCCTGCATCAAATGATTAGGATGTCTCAAGGCAAAGGAAGAGGAAGCAGAGTCAAGATGGCATATAAAGAGAATGGGAGGAAGAAGAGGGGGGAAAAATCAACTCCGCCCCCCCCCCCAAAAAAGGGAGAAAATTAAAAACAATGGGGGAATGGAGCAATAGCAGAGGAAGGGGAAGAGAATGCATAATGGCTAACATCTGGTCAGCTATGACACTTCTATCAGTCCCCAACCAATACACTGAAAGGGTTACTTTCCCACCCACCCAGAACTGTAGAAAGGTCAAAATGTTGTCCTGCATCTTGACTTGTCTTTTTAACAGGTGTCATGCTTGAAGTGCAGATCCAATAAAATCCAGCACAGCACCAGTTATAAATAAGCTCTCCCATTCTCATTATTAATAAAATTTGTGGGTACTTTTTAAAAAAAAAAGCTAATAATATATAATTTTAAAGGCACCCTGTGTAGCACATAATGGGAAACTGAAAATTGGTTATATAATAAGTAAGTAGAAGAAAGAACAATATAAACAGTGGTTTGCAGCCTTGACCCTATGGTGTTTCCTGCCACAATGAAAGTAAAAACACATGTTCTCTGAGAACCATCAAGCACTTTGTCACTGCTGTTGGACATTTTGCTGCCTTAGGGCTTGTCTGCATGCAAAACTACATTGGTTTAGCTGGGTTTAATTTGCTGCAAAGGACTGTGTGAATTCTTATTTTGACGGAAATCAATCTTACTTCAGTTTAGCTCAACAAATTAAAGGTCAGATAAAGCCTGAGTAAGTCTGTTGATTAGGACAATCATAGTTCTAATCAATTGCTTGCAATTATAGTGCTGCCTACCCTACGAAAAGCTCACTTTCTAGGAGCTTATCTTGATGAAGTGTCACCTGATTCCTCAGAATGTTTCAACTGACTTAAATTGTGCCTGAATGGTCCTTAGGATCTGGTGTCACATGAATTCACATAACCAAATCTTTTCTGCTACCACATGCAGCATAGATATCCAAAATACTAAGTTCAGTGGGAAAGTGATGTTTATTCCAATTATTTTTTTTCCAACATCGCGTCCAAACACGGGCACTTCTCAGCATACAGGTGGAGGCAGAAGCTGCTCTTGGTCCTGTGTGGGCACTGAGCTATCCAAACCAAACAAGTGTATCATACCCATGCTGAGAGACACTTGGGGTTCCCTTAACTCAAAGCCCACAGGAATAACTTTGCCTCAGTCTTCCTGGGCAAAGCACTTGGTTAAGATTACTTAAGACTGTGTCAGGAACAAATGGAAACTTACCCGCTTAGGGAAATGCAAGGGAAATGAAGGATTAAATGAATGGAGAACCAGCCATCAAACTCCAAAGAAGAATGTCCACAGGAGTTACACCAAGTAATAGTAGGACAATTTTAATACTGTAATAGCATTAGTACATTTCCTGAGCCTTCTATGGAGAACGAGAACTTATTTGAGGTTTGGAAAGGCTTTTCAGCATCCTCCTTACCAAGGAAATGTTCTGAGTACCTCCCCTTTCCTTTGTACCTACAAAGGAAGAGGTAAGAGCAGAGGAATCATTTTGCTATTTTCTATAATTAGCTTTAAGCCAAGGCAAGCCAGACAAACCTAGGGTGAATTTCATCTCATTGTTCCACTATCATCATGAACTATTTGCCACAGAAAGCAAATTCTCAATTCCTATTTCTATTTTCACCAGGAAGAAAAGCTCTGCTAGGTCACCTCTCCACCTGAAACCTCAGTTACACTAAAAAGCAGCACCACCATATTGCCAGTACAGACACCAGATTTGTTTAGACTGACTAGGTGGTGTCATGGCTTAATCATCAATATTAAGTCACAATGAACCAGAGTCACTAGGCTGAAAAAGACCATTAAGATGGAGTCCAACCATACCTGTCTTCTCCTGAACCATATCCCTAAGCATCTCATCAACCTGTCCTTAAATACATCCAGGGATGGTGACTCAACCACCTCCCTGGGCAGCCTGTTCCACAGCCCAACAACTCTTTCAGTGAAGAACTTTTTCTTAATATATAATCTGACCCTGCCCTTGCGCAGTTTAAAGCCATTTCCCCTTGTCCTATCACCTGCTACTTGGTAAAAGAGAGCATCAATCACTTCTCTGCAACCTCCTATCAGGTAATTGTAGGTAGTGATAAGGTCTCCTCAGCCTCCTCTTCTCCAGACTAAACGCCCCCAGCTCCCTCAGCTGCTCCTCATAAGGTTTGTTCTCCAGACCCTTCCCCAGCCTGGTTGCCCTCCTCTGGACATGCTCCAGGACCTCAATGTCCTTCTTGTAGTTGTGAGGACCACCACTGAACTCAGTCCTTTAGGTGCAGCCTCACTAGTGCCAATTACAGGGGCACAATCACGTCCCTAGACCTGCTGGCCACAGTGTTTCTGATACAAGTCAGGATGCCATTGGCCACCTTGGCAAACTGTTGGCTCATATTCAGTCATCTGTCAACCCACGCCCCCGGGTCCTTCTCTGCCTGGCAGCTGTCCAGCCACTCTTTCCCCAGTCCTGTAGTGCTGCATGCAAAGCAAAAACTCACTTCCAAGTTACAGTAAGATCTGTTTTGGTTTTTACTGTCACTAGAGAATGGTTAGTTTCTATTTCACAAGGCAATAAAAAAACACCACAAAGAGTTAAAACATGATGAGGGCATATCCTTCATTTTCTCTTCCAAAGACAACCAGGTTTTACGCTTATATTAACAGACAAACACACAGAAAAGCTGAATGCTACACCTGTTTTGGGGCCTATCACCCTCTGTGTGCTTTACTACCGGGTGAACAGCAACAGAGTTCACTACAAACGGGAAGCTGAACAGGAAAGGAAGGGCTCTGCTCTTCCCACGGGCAGCTGCAGTTCTTTGAACCTCTTCCCTCACCACCCTCCTTCAGCAGGGGAGCCCTTTACACAACCGTAAGGAAATCAGCTGGCTACACCCGAGACCCAGCTCCCAACACCGCGAGGCACGTCCTTAGCTGTCGCCTCCACCTGCTCCCTACCTCCGACTCCCGCATGCTCCCTGCTCTGCCTTCACCATGGAGGCCACTGAACGCACTTTGCCCTTCCTCCACAACGCCCTGCGGACGTACAGCCGCTACTGCTCAGCGCCTGCGGCGACGGGAGGCCGCGGGGCCTAGCGTGGGCGGCAGAGCTCTCACCCCCTCCTTTTGTGTCTGCGGGACCTGACGGGAAGGGCCACCCCCCGCCGCCCCTTCCCCAGGGCCAGGCCGCTCTGCTCCCCTAAGACCGAGGCCCGGCTCCCTACAGGCCATACCCACAACACCATCTACCCCCTAACCCGCACCCCAGCCCACGGCCTCCGAGGGGGGATTTAAACCGGACCCCGGAAACCGGGGCGGCCGGCGCGGGGCACGACGTGAGTTGTAGTCCAACCGCCCTAGAGGGCGCCCCTCCGCCGAGCCGCGTGGCTGGGGTGGGGAAACCACGATTCCCCTGAGCCTCTGCGGCTGCCGCCGCCCCAGGAGCGCAGGCGCAATGCGGGGGGTTGGTTTTTGAATCCGCGGCGTTGTTATTGACGCCATATTGCTGGTGTGGGAGTTACAGGAGGGAGCGCTGCCGCCGCCGCCCGGGCCCCGTCGCCATCGCTCCTCATCGGCGGCCCCGCACCGGGCAGCCGGCCTCGACCCCACGCCGTTAGGCCCAGCTCCCGCTCCACCACCGGCTGCGGGCGGAA
>VXBZ01012775.1:272886-298561 GCA_013399135.1 Heliornis fulica | reverse complement strand
GAGGGCGGGGAGCGCGGCCTGTCATCAATCACCAGCAAAACGCCAGTGGGAAAAGGCAAAAGTAGATAAAACAAAGGGGTAATTCCGTTTGCAGTTCCTTAACGCCTGCCACCGTCCCTGTTGCCCCATTCTTGTGGCATCCTTAAAGTTTCGTAGGAAAACCGAGCGATGAAGGCGATTGTGTGCAAGGGCGAGAGTTGCCTTTAGGGCAGATTAAATGGAATCGGGCAGTCTTTCCGTCTGGGACACGTTGGGCCAGAAGGAAACCCTTTTCACGTTGTTAACCAGCGAGAGACGAGCCAACCGGTGTCCCTAAAAGCTTCAGGTCTGCTTGTGTAATTGTTGTCAATTAAAAATCAACCCGCGCTCGTTTTAGCAGCGAGCGGGGAGAGAAGAAAGGAATGGATCTTGGCTGGCACATGGGATTGATTGGCCCTTGCTACGCTTAGTCTAGTTGGTAGCTTCCAGTAATGCACTTAAGAGCGGCTAAGCTCGCAGCCATGAGTGGCTGTAGCGCCGAGGTATGGATCTCCGTCCTTTGTGTGCAGGGGAAAAAAGCCCTCTGCAGTTGTTGCAGCTGAATTCCTTCTGCTGCAGCGTTCGGTTCTCCCTTTTGTATAAAAGTTGGCCCCAGATTACTGTTAGGATTACCGAGAAGTAAGTTTGGATGTGTTTTCAAATTGCTGTCTCCTCCATCTAGGGCAAGTGCCTTGTTTCAGTATTCTTAGTTATGAAAGCTATACTGTAAAATACGTTTTTTTTCCCCGCAGGTTTTAATCAAGTTAAAAAAAATGTTGTGGAGGAAATATATAGAGGGCATACACCATACTTGGCATCAGTGGCTTGATATTTTTTTGCACCTCTAGGAAAAGATCTTGAATGAGTCAGCGGTCTGGGATGAGAGTTGTGATGGATGGCACTCCCTGATACAGTGAGACATTACATATACTTTGAGATAGATGTTTAAATCAGAAGTCATTTGATTCTTTTTAGAAGATAAGCCTTGCTTCAGTGCAAGGGTTTATTTTGGCTTGCTTCTTTGGGATTTGGAGAGCTTAGATTGTGAATATTTAATATAAATATTGTCTGGCTAGTAAATGTGTATTGCTGAAAGCAGACAAATCAGTAAAATTTTGAGCAGAGGTAAACTACAACAGTATTTAAGGTAATACCTAAACTCACATTTTAATGATGCAGAGGCCTTTCAAAATGGAAACGTTACTGAAGCTGAGCAAAATGTAGGCCTCAGCTTCTCTTGAGAAAATCAGAAGAGCAGGTGGTAGGTAATCCATACAAAAAGGTGATTCTGCACCGATAAGGGCGTTTTCTATGTAAGCTATTTGTATAATATAATGAAAAGTGAAGGACAGTAAATCAGAATCTTTTACAGCACCCAAATGATCTTGAATAAAACTTGTAGCATTCATAAATTGAGTGGATTTACACACATTCTGCTTACAAGCTCCCTCTTGTTTCTGTTACAAGAAAAAAATATCTTTATAGATTGCTATTACGAATGTGCCTGCCAAGCAGCATGCCTAGCTTTTTTTTTTTTCAGTTGAATTTAGGGGTATTATGGCATTGTATATATTTCATTTTGACCATCAGCGAGCAAAATAGAGCTTATCATTTTAAAGGGGTCACTTTAAAGATTGTGTGGGATTCATCTCATCTAATTTACATCTGACCTAATAATTTGTGGTTTTCTTGATAGTCAGTTGGAAGAAACAGATGGTTTATTCTAGAGCTCTAACTTGAGATGAGGCAAAGTGTGCTGTAGAAATATGTACTGCTTTCCATTGATTGTAAAATTAATTTATATGACCATTTCTGATGTAGATGCCTGTGTTTGGGTCAGGTAAATCTTGCTCTGTGTGCAAAAAGAATTCCAGTCTGTTTTTAAAACTGTTCCCAACTGAGTCACTGGTTTGTTCCATTTTTATATTGGGAAATCAGTAACAATAGCCAGAATTCAGTTGACTTCACTTGTGGTTTTCTCAGCATGTTACTATAATGAAATTTCCAGAACTTACAGCATCCATCTCAGTTTTCTGTAATGAAAATCAATGGTCATACAAAATCAGAGCTCTGGATAAAACTTGATGCTATCTGATGCTTGTGTTTAAGTTCATGCTTAAGCATTTTTCTTCTGATACTCTGTTCTGGTAGTGTTTAACTTCACCCAGTGGAGACCATATCAGCACCAGAACTTCTTAACCACACGGTTAATAATTTAAAACCTGATTTATCTGGATGCAGATTGATTTGGGGGGGTGGGGGGTGGGGTGAGGAGTACTGAGGCTTTAGAAAACAGTGTGGTAGTTAGATGAGAAGCCAGCTGTCTTTATTGAGCGGTCATAGACAAATAAACGATATGTCTGTTTAAGAGAGGGTAGGCTTATTCAGAAAGAAATTTATCTCTCACAAGAGTGTTTTAATATTTTGTGGTTATTTGAACAGCTGTTAGGTCACTTCCAGTTTGTCATGGAGTTTGGCAGCCAAACTGGAATTGTGGCTTTACTGTCTGTACTTTCTGTGGAATTGTGCTTGCTGCCTTGAGCATGCTCTGAGCATGTTTCCTAATTTTGGGGTACCATTCTTTGCACCTAAAACTGTGTTTTAACACTCCACTCAAACTAGTGCAGAACATATTGGCCTGGCACAACACACATTCAAGAGTAGCTCCTGTGTAAAAAAGCTTTCTGCTGATTGAATACAGGTGAGTGTTACTTTCACATAAGTTCTGGCTCTAAATGATCGGAATAACTGCAGTTGGGCTTGGCTGCCTGTGTGTAAAGCATTGGACCTGTTTGGTTTCCTCTGAAGTCCTAAGGGTGCTGTCACATTTCAGAGCTGTTAAAGGGATTCTAGAGGGTGGAAGGAGGAAGCAGTGCCAGTATATGTTTTAACGTTATCTATTGGATGTTTTAGATCCAATATTTGCAGTTTTACCCTGCTGAAAGACTATTTTTGGGGATGGCAGGAGAAGGGAAAGAAAAAATTAAACCCAAATAAAACCCCATACATTTCAGTTGTTTTGTAAATATAAAGACAGTCCAGTGTTAGAAAGCCTGCATGTCTGGGTATTTTTGAGATTGAAGCTGCAGTGGGAAATAGAACCCAAAGAAATTCAGGGCTGGTGAAGGAAGAGATAATGTTGATCTTTGGGATTTGAATCTCATAATTCATAATACGTAGTAACTGAGAAGGCAAACTGAGATCAGTAACTTTCATAGTCCTCACCCAGAATCATAGTAGTAGTTTGCAGCTAGCTTCTTTTGCAAAGTCAAGAATTATGTTGTTTTTTAAACTTTGAAGTTGCTTTAAAATCCTCAAACCCTTACATCTGCATGCACAACTTTTCCTCCATCTGAAGCATTCACCTGCCTGAACTGAAAATTGCAGTAGATGTGGTTGGTCGCTGTGGTTGGACAATTCAGGTCGCTGGTTGAAATCCAAGCAAAGATATGGACACTAGTAATGAGTGGATAATTGGTGTTTGCTGCTCTGGTGGCAGTTGTATGGCAAACTTCTCTAGTTAAAGAGGAGGCAAAGGGAGTTGGTTGTAAGTTGTAAGTTGGTTGGTCTCTCATTACAAACAGAAGATAATACCTGTCTTCAGTGTATACCTTTTCCATCACAGAATGGGGGGAGGAAAGGGGAATAACTAATTAACACATTTTCAAAGTTAATGCAAGAAAAAAAGACTTTGACCTTTTCGAATAGGAGGAACTGTTAGTCTTTCATATAAGCTGGCCTCCTATGACCTTTCCATTGCACTCTTAAGCAAAGGTAACTATTTCTGCCTAAACTTGGTCGGACAGTGGCCAAGTCCAGGTTTGGCTTTTAAATGAACAGATCCAGTGGCTTTGGAATGTGACGTATTAGTAGTATTGGATCTTTTTCTGCTTAATTTCTGTTTTGTTAACATTTATCCACATGTGTATTTATTGCTAAATTATCTTGTCAAGACGCCAAGTTTCTCATTGTGCTTCAGTATTGCAGAAGTCATGAGGATTTAAAAAACCAAAACATTCCCACCCCTTAAAAAAAGGGCAGCACATAATGTCTGAATCTGGACTTCATAATTTAATTTATATGAGAAATTTCTGTATAGATGCCTGTGGTGACTGTAAATGTTAAATACCCTTGGTCGTAGATGTCGTAAAATGTTGAAGCAGTTTTTTGTTTCACTGGCAAGTCTGATAAATGTAATGTGGCATATTTTTATGTGAAGAGAAAGATCTAATTGCTGTGTCTAATATATTTTGAATTGCTTGATTTATTTTTCATTCATCGACCCCTTGACCAGTAGAACTGGGATTTCCTGAAAAAAAGGCCACATTTGCAGAATGAGCTAACACGTATGTGAGTGTCTGACTTGTAGGAGAACCAGAACCTTCATCAGGCTGAGACCTTGCGTGATTGGATCTCAGGAGGTAGCCAGCTCTGTGCCACAGAGTCCATTGTGAGCTGCTCATGTCTGTTTGGTAGACACTGGCTGTGAGGCGTCAGCATGTCCCCCTTAACCTGGTGCTTAGAGCATACGCCTCTGAGGTGAGCTTGAGTTCCAGAAGTATATATCCAATTACTGAATTCTCCCAGACCATGCCTGATCAAGAAACGTAACTGGAATGATTGATGTCTATGACAAAAGCAAGAAAGTGAGAGAGATACCTGGATTACTTTAATTTCTGTCTCTGTCTGTGGATTCCCTGGCGAAGTAGACCTAAAAAGTGAGAATATTGTTACCCATCGCAGTGCTGCCCGTGGGGGAAGCTGACTTAATAAAAGTAACATAGTGTGTCTGTAGTCTGGTGGGGAGGCCTAGACTGGGAATGTGGTAGTATCAGCCAAGTGTTGCTTCTGGTCTTATTCAGCATACTCCTCAGTGACCTGGTCGAGGGGACAGAGTGCACCCTCAGTGAATTTGCTGATGATACAAAACTATGAGGAGCGGCTGATGGCACCAGAAGGCTGCACTCACATTCAGTGAGATCTTAACAGGCTGGAGAGTTGGGCAAAGAACCAAATGAAGATCAACAAAGGCATGTGTAGGGGCCTGCACCTAGGCAGGAATAACCCCAGGCACCAGTACAGGTTAGGGGTTGTTGTGCTGGGAAGCAGCTGTGCTGAGAAGGATCTGAGAGTCCTGATGGACAGCAGGTTCTCCATGAGACAGTAGTGTGACCTCATGGCCAAGAAGGCCAGTGGCGTCCTGGGATGTGTTAAGAAGAGCGTGTCCAGCAGGTTGAGGGAGGTTCTTCTTCCCCCCTGTGCTTCTGAAGCCACATCTGGAATTCGGTGTCCAGTTCTTGGCTCCCCAGTTCAAGAAAACTCCTGGAGAGAGTCCAATGGAGGACTTGAAAGTTGATAAGAGGACTGGAGCATCTTCGGTACGAGGAAAGGCTGAGAGAGCTGGAGCTGTTTAGCCTGGAGAAGAGAAGACAAGGCAGAGAGGGAGGGCATCTAATCACTTGTCAATTCTAAAGAGTGGATGTCCAGAGTATGGGCCATGCTCTCCTCAGTGGTGCCCAGTGACAGGAAGAGGGGCAATGGGCACAAACAAGAACACAGTTTTCCAGTTCTTTCTGAACATGGGGAAAAAACTTCTCTACTCTGAGGGTGACAGAGCACTTGGACAGGCTGCCCAGAGAGGTTGTGGAGTCTCCCGCTCTGGCGATAATCAAGATGCGCCTGGACACAATCCTGTGCAACCTGCTGTAGATGATCCTGCTTTAGAAGAGGTTTGGAGTAGGTGATCTCCAGAGGTCCCTGCCAGCAGCCCCTGCTGTTCTGTGAGTCCGTGAATAACGGTGATGGACTAATGGAAATATAAATCTGAACTAGGACAGCAAAGCGGTTCTTTATCAGGAGCTGAAATCCCTGAAGATGTATCCCATTGATAATGAGGATAGCATTTGATCGATTCACGTAAATCTCAGGCATGGTTCAGATTTGAATGCATATGTTGAATGGTGACATTGCAAATTGAAACCTGAGCTTTAGGTTCCATTTCAGGCCAGGAAAACTGCTACTCTGATTTCAGCCTATTGAGTCACCTTCCTATCTGTTTTGCCAATGTTTCCTTTAGCTAAATGTGAGAAGCCATGAACTGTGGGATGAGAGATTGCTAGTTTAAAAGTCAAGCACCCCGTCCCATCCCTGTAGTCCTGCATCTCACCCCCTCCCCCCATCCTTTAGAGGAAACAGTCAGCACCTTAGTAGTTGATAGGTGGTTATTAAAATGGAGAAAATAATTGTTTGCCTTGTTAGCTTTTTCAAGTTGAACTGTTGTGTCCCTTGCACATAATTTCTACGTAATTACAGGTCCAGATGAAGTAATTAGATGACAACTTTGAAAAAAAAACCAAAACATGTGCCTTTTATCATGAGTTAAAGGAAGTAAGAAGACATCGTTCCTTGGAAATAAATATTTGGCTTTGTTGTCCATTAGCGTGTCAGATCATATTTCAGATGTCGAACTTGAATTCTGCATTGGCCTCTTCATGTTTCATTCACTCTTTGTTGGGTGTGAAAGCAGTTGAAGCATGACATTTAGGTTCCCCAAGTAATATCTCAGAAGACATATGGGATTGCTGTCCATTCATCTTCATGCAGTATTTCAGAGACACGTGTACTCAACTTCATGCTCTTCGTGTACATGCAGCTCTAGATTGAAATAGAGTATATGTTCCATCACATTCAGCTGCATTTAACTGAATCTTCTGTGCCTTCAGTGGTCTTGGTCCGACAGTAGCAGTCGTCTTTTTTTCATTCTTTGTTTTAGCACTCAGTCTGAAGGTGGAGAAGGGGATATGTGATACTGTCTTGTGTAACTGGCCTGGATTCACAGTCATCTTGAATTTGAAATGGCATTTATGAAGTACTAATTCATTTCAGTGGTTAGCAGTTTGGCTTTTTCTTGCTGCTAACGTAGATTTAGCAAGCCTGATTTTCACTTTCAGCACTTGTGCTTGATGTTTCTTTAGTTCCCTGCTGAGTTTTCAGTGGTACCTCTAACCAGTAGGAAACATTGGGCACAGATAAAGGTAAAGAGAAACTGAAGACATACTGCAGTGATGTATCTTTGACCTTCTTAAAAAGTCCTTTAGTCATCTCATAAATGCATTTTTTGCATAATGGACAATGTCCATTTTGAACTTCTTCACCTGTAAGATGGAGGCAAGTCTTTATTTAAAAATATATATGATTCAGGTTCTCTCTTCAGCTTTGTAATCAAAGAAGCTCACTTATATTTTCCTCTGTAATGAGTGCACTTTCGCATGCTATGTTTTTATATAGAAAATAGTTTTTAAATTAAAATGCATGTCACTGTTGAAAAAGATAATTTGGACCTCCACATTAAGCTGTGAAAAAAATGCCAAACTCTGTCCTGTGTTTTAACACTAGTTCAATGAACATTTTAATTCACATGTCAACTGCAGAGAGAACAGTGAGAGCTAGTTGGCAGTAAAGGAAGTTAAGAAAGTGAACTTGAAAAGGCAGGAAGGTTTTTTGGAATCAAAATTAGGTTGGAGAATGAGATCTTCTAACTCCAGTCTTTTAACTGGGCCAGAGTTTTAAATGACTTTACAGTTAGATATCTGCAGTATAGGTCTTGTTCAAAAGTTGTCTGGTTTGCACTGCCATAATATTTCATGACTTCTTCCATGTGCAGAGGTGCTATAAAAACTGTTCTGAGCAGAATATGCTTGTTCATCAGACACATTTTTGTGGGTTTATTAAGCAAAACTGTAAATACCAGAAGCAACTTGGTGCATTTAAACAACTTTCCTTACCCTTCTGCATTGTTTAAAAATAATAAAATTCAATTTGGCATTCAGATTTCCATTAAAATTGGTCATAAATACTTGCAAACTTACATTTCACTTCACAGTGAAGTAGTTTTGTTTAAAGGCATAGAATTTTATGCCCCTGTATGTCAATAAAAATGTCTACCAAGCCTTTGCTGCTGCAAAAATGTCCCTGCTTAATTTGAAGCATTGCTAGTCTGATCATTCATGTGAGAAGTTGCTGAACAGTTTGATGCTGTGGTAAACTTGTGTTTCTTGACCATTAATCTCTGTTTTACACATGGTGAAGATCGGGAAGTATGAGTCATTCTCACAGTCATCTTGCCTACTAGCAGCACAGGACTGAGTAGAGCTTGAAGTCCAGGTTTCTGTGCCGAGCAGTAGTGCCTTTACATCTTCCAAGTTAGACTAAATAGAGGAGTACTGTTTACCAAACTATGCCATTGTATGTGCTCAGCAAGATTTCAGTCAGGACTTGAGGCTCTTTTTCTCCTGGTGGCTGTTCACAGTGTAGACAATAGTATTGTCATGTTTAAACAGTCCCCTCCTCCACTTGGCTTAGCTTTATACCTCTGCCTGAAGTTACAGTAATGCAGGCTGTCCAAGTGGTTTTGTCAGGACAGGGATCTCCCAACCTATCTACCCATCACTGATGTTTGTTGAGATTTGGGGTTTTCTCAGAGCTAGATTTGAAGGTGGCAAGTTTAAAAAAAGTGGTGCCAAATTACAAGTAGATGAAGTTAGTATAATACCATAGAATCATAGAGTGGTGTGGGATGGAAGGGTGGAACAGGCTGCCTGGGGAGGTGGTTGAGTCTCCATCCCTGGATGTATTTAAAAGATGAGTAGATGAGATGCTTAGGGATGTGGTTTAAGAGAGGACAGGTCCACTGGACTCGATGATCTTAAAGGTCTTTTCCAGCCTTGTGATTCTGTGACCTCAAAGACCATATAGTACCACCCCTCTGCCATGGGCAGGGACATCTTTCACTAGCACGGATTGCCCAAATCCCCATCCAACCTGGCCTTGAACACTGCCAGGGAGGGGGCAGCCACAGCTTCTCTGGGCAGCCTGTGCCAGGGCCTCACCTCCCTCACAGGAAAGAATTTCTAACAAACATCTAAATCTGCACTGCTTCAGTTTAGAACCATTGACCTTTTTCCTATTGCTAGATCCCCTCGTAAACAGTCCCCTCCACCTTTGCTGTAGGCCTTCTTCAGCTACTGAAAGGCTGCTGTTGAGACTTCTGTGTCCACAATTCAGTATGATTTGAAATGGAATCCTGTATCTGTCGTGCAGAAATCTCAGTTTTCTATCCCAGATGTTACTGGTTTTCCAAAGTCAGTACCTGATTTCTCCACTGTGTGCTTTTGTTCCTTCTGTTCTTGTTGGTAATTTAACATTTTTCTCAGAATTACTCCCTGTTTAGTTTTCAGGGGTTGTTAGGGCTGAAGGAAACCTGTGATGGTTATTGCTTTAACTCTTGTAGTTTTTATCCATTGACCAGAGTCTCTTTAGGTTTTGGGAGTATTTTAGGGTGGGGTTTTTTTATTATATTGGTGGTTAATGTGGTTTGCTAATGTTTCTGCAAAAAGATAATACAAAGGAGAGCTGTAGAGAAGATTTTTATCAAAGCTGTTACACCCAAAATTTGGCTGACATTTCTGCAGCTCATACAGAGTTGGAGAGTGTGCCCAAAATGAGGTAGTCACAGAGAAGGATGCATGTGATCTGCATTCTTCAGTTAATGTAAATACAGTGTGAATGTTTGCGGTCACGTTTCTCATACTGCAGACATGCTTTAGGACAGATGTTATCTTATGAGCTAATTTGGTTCCCACTCAGAATTATGCAGTATTGCTTTAGCTACAACAACACTTGATACTGAGGAAAAGTATTGTTTTGCCACCGTAATGCTGGTGGGTAAAAGTGTTGCAGGGCCATTCTCTTGACAGCTGCAGTGGGCACATGGCAGATTCTGCATGGGAGTCTCTTTCATTTTGGAGGCTTGACTGCATCTTGGTTTAACCTGATTTATGTATCCCTACACCATTCTGGAGTGAAGTATGTCTTGTCCTACAAAAAGGATGAATCCTCCAGTCACCCTTGAATACTTTTTTCCTACTTTCTTGTAGTTTCCTTCTCTTTAATTCCCTACTGCGCTGCTTGATTAAGTCTTCTGCTGCTTTGATTTGTTATTGATCCCCCTTTAGAGAGCTGAAAATTATATGGGCATTGGACTGAAAAGGTAAAAACTCCAAGGCCTTCATCAGTGGACAGAATCAAAACAAGAAGCTCCTTTGCTGAAAATATTGGTGTTTCTGTCAACTTGAAACAGTTCCCCCTCCTCTTGGGTTGTAAGCCCCCAGACCAACTTAAGGAATTAAAGAACTGCTACAATAGTTAAACTTCTGAGTTGGCAGGTGTTTGCTTCTGCTTGGTCTAGCATAGGCTTCATCCACTGACCAAATAAGCTGGTAGCTGAAGTTTCACATGGTTGCCTTCTAGAAAATATTCAGATAAAGAACCTCAATTGCATACTGTTTACAGACTTGAAAAATCGTTTGAGGGGTTTTCATCGTCCCATATTGACAAAATGCTGAGTGGAAGCAGGAAGGTATCGAGTGATCGAGTCCTTGGCAAGTATGGTGTGATTTGTATGTATGAGCTTTGGAAAGCTGTCTTTGTCACAAGTCTAGAGGGCTCACTGGAAGCCAGTACTGTAGGGATTTTTTTTTTAAAAAAATGCATTTCAAAGTAAGAATTTTCATAAGGAGTCTTGGTTTTGTTCCCCCTTTAATATTTGACCTTTCCAGAGGATATGCAGTTAGGGCATTTATGTACCTAAGAGACATTTGGTATGTGGGATTTCACAGGGAAGGCACACAGGATTGGTAATTTAACTGCAAGGATTAATTTTTTTTTTCTTGTAATTCTACAATGGAGATGAGTTTATTAAAAGCATTTGCTGCATTTTATTCAGTGTAATCAAGTTCTGAACTGCATATTGCCAGAATATACTATTGATCCATCCATTGTGTTTCTTTGGCTAGATCTGAGGCTGTCAGAAATGTGGAAGGCTTTTGTATTTCCACTGTCAGTTTCCAGTTCTTTGAGCAGTAGCTGATTTTTGCATATTCTGTTTAAATTGTTTTCCTCTCCACTTTGCTGCCTGTGTGCTAACTGTTCAGAGAAGAATGTTATTAATCTTAGAGTCTTTTGTTACCCATAACTGTATGAATGATAAATTCTGTCTGGGAGAGAAATGCTATTGTAAATTATTGTATGGGGGGAAGATGATGAATACTAGTACAGGTTCTTTAGTCTAATTTTGTGTATTCCATAGTTGATAGCTTTTAAAATTTAGCTTTATGCTGTTTATTTTTGTTATCAGTACTCTGGCACCAATAGATGATCTTCACTAAAAACCTTTTGCTTGTGTTTTGGTGAAAACACTCTGGAGTTAGGTTTTGGTTCCGTTTTGTGTGTCTTTGGTAAAAAGTGGTGTTTGTGGGCTGTGTTTTAACAGTCACTCTAGCTTTTCTTTCTATTCTGTTAATTATCTACAGTGTCTGAGTGGAGATAAAGTTAAGTGAAATGCTGAAATGTAATTATGCTTAATTTTCTTACTGTTTTCTCTTTTAGAACAAATTCTGTACAACATAAAACAGGAGTACAAACGCATGCAGAAGAGGAGACACTTAGAAAATAGCTTCCAGCAGACAGATCCTTGTTGTTCTACTGATGCACAGTCCCATGCATTTCTCCTTACTGGACCAGCTTTGCCAGGTACCCAGAAAATTCTGTGTAATTTTGCTGTGTGTTCTTAGACTCTGTTTACATAAATAATTTCCCCTGCTTTTTTTTTCCTGGTGGTTTATGGCACCTTCTCACTAGTTACTGTTGCTTTTTTTGCAATGCTAACATTGGTCTGGAAGAGTGAAGTCTCTCGTTTTAAGAATCAGTAGGATGCAAGGCTTGCATTATTTTCTAGAGACCACTGGTAACCCTGATAGGCTTTTGGGAAGCAGCTCTCTTTGCAAAGAAATATACTGCACTGTAGTTTATACATAAAATACAAGCTTAAATTTGTAAATGAGAACTGCCATATAAACGGTGTTCAGTGTTTTGATACCTGTGCATGTTGTCCATTGTAGATGTCTTCCTTTTGAGTGCCCAGTTTTACCTGAATAGTAATTAGAAGTGTTCAGATGGCAGAGAAAGACTTCTCCACAAGTTCTGCAAAGTTCCTTTTATGTAAACCGATTATAAATATGGCTGTTGAACTATTTAGAAGTGTAAATTGGTATGCCTGAATGTTTAATCTTAGGTACTTCATCTGCAGCATCATCACCATTGAAAAAAGAACAGCCCCTGTTTACTCTCAGACAAGTTGGAATGATCTGTGAACGTTTGCTGAAAGAACGTGAAGAGAAAATCCGTGAAGAGTATGAAGAAATTTTGACCACAAAACTTGCAGGTATATCACAGTTCAAAGTAATGTGTTAGGGTGAATTTGCAAGCTTAAAACTCTTCTCATTCTTCTGTTAGGCTGTTTCTTCTGACCTAATCTGACTAAAGAATGAGATTGCACTCAGGACAGAAAAAAATGTATAGCTTCTTTGATAGGTCTTTTTTTTTTTTTCTTCTTCTATGCAGCCTTGGATAGAAACTGTGACTCTTGGGTATTACCAATCAATGTAAACAGCAGTTTTATTTCAGATAGAACTTTCCCTCACTAACATGATTGATTTGATCATTTCCTCTTATATTTTTGCCAGAAAGGCTTTCTATTCTACTGGTTTAAGAGCTCTTTGTGAAGGATTTTTCCCTTCCCCCCCCCCCTCCCCCTTATGGAACTGACTTCCTTTTTCTGGAATTTGGCAGGCTGACAGTACCTAAGATTTCCCTTTCTCTTCCCAGTACTTAGCATTACACTGCTGCTGGCAGTGTGTGGTATCTCCCTGAGCAGCAGTAGTTCAGCTGCATTTCTGATGTTCTGGGTTGAATCGTTATATTTCACATCGTTCACCTGACTTTTTTGGTGGCAGATGCCAACTTTTTGTAAGGATCTTGTTAATGTCAGTGTTATAAATGTGACCTTTAGTTGTTGAAACTCTCTATTTCCAAGCATCTTGCTAGCTTTTGAACACCTAAATTCTGTTTCATTCAGAGGTGGGTGCCTTTAAAGGATGATAATGTGTCTTAATTCAGTTTTTAGTGTGATTATAATGAGTATCTGAGTGCATTCTTCATGAATACCCATAGCTGTTCTGCCTTCCTGCTTCCTACCTGAAAACACATCAGTTAGTTTGCTCATCTATTCAGATGTTGGGAATAAGGCCTTCTGCAAGCATGCCCATGCCAGAAGACGCTAGGCTTGTCAGCTTTCTGGGTAGCCTGGAACAGTATAGTCTCTGATCTACTGTTCTGTGCCTGCTGATCTGCCATTACTGTGCAAGAAGTGACTGTAGTTTCAAGTCCCTCTTAAATCTATATCTGTTTACAGCTACAACCAGAGCCCTAGATAGGTCTGTTGCTTTGAGCCTAATGTGCCTTTTCTGTGTTTTTCCTTTTAAGTGAGGACTCTTTAGACCTATTTGTTTTGTGTTTGGTTTTTTTTTTTCCTTTGGGGGTGGGGGCGTGGGGAGGAGGAACAGACAGTGTTTGTTGTTTGTTTGTTTTGGGTTTTCTGTGGTTTTTAACTATTTTTGGGGGAGGTTTTAAAGTTCTAATTTCTGTAAGTTAGGAAATGGGTCATTTCTTGCCTTTGCTTAAATGCATTTCACTTGGCAGTCATCATCATAACCATTTGAAGACCAGATATATTTAATTTGTTCCAGGCACTTTCTGACTACAGATTTTAGTTCTTTACAGCAGGAATGCTGGCAGGTTCCTTACATGTGCTCCCATCTGTCAGTCCCAAGGGGAGCAGGGTTTTTTGAGGAGAAGGGAGGAGGGTGGTTTCTGTTTGGAGGGTTATGGCTTAGAGTAAGATGAGTTAGGTTTACTTGTTCTTATGATGGTGGTCATCAGAAGAGCTATTAGATCATGTTACTCCAGCCCATATATCAAGGTAATAATAAATTTTCAGCATTGTAAAGGAATTTAGGGACTGCCAAAAGAACTTAGGAATTCCTTACATAGAAGGCCAGTTACGTTTTTCTGCTGACAGAATGATTAGTTTCTTTGCCGAAGTTTGTACAGTGAGGTGATACTCATTCTTACAAACCAGTGAAGTCAGTGGAAATCCTGTAATAAATCTCAATCAACTAACTCTTTAAAATCTTTCAAGTGACTTAACTGAATATTTTGATCTCAGGTATTTTCTTGTTTCTGAATCACAGTTTTCTTGTAGGTACCTAGTCAGATGCTGCCTCTTTTTTTCCTCTCCCATGTTGTTTGTGAGCAGAGTTGCCTTTCACGCAGAGAGAGCGTTTGATAAGTGGAGAACTGTGATCATTCTAATACCCTGGTTTCCCATCCTGCCTGCTACCTGAAACCGCTGCGTTAGCATAAACTTGGTTTTGCAAAGTCCTTTGCAGATTTTAAAACCAGAGGAGGAGTCTTAACGGGCTAAAGGAAACTTTAGCTTGAAAGGTTTTTCTAGAAGCTGTTTGAAAACAGCTTGCTACACTAAAGGTTAAACGGTATAGTAATCATATTTGTATTGATGTCAGCCACATTTTACTTAACCTAGCTACTTAGCATATGCATAACACAGGATACCAGTGGTATAAGTATCTTCACAAGCATTCACTTAAATTTTCAAACGGTTCACTGTAGGTTGCTCTTACCTTTGGATTGATTAATTTTCCCAGTCTGAAAGGGGATTTTAAACAACAGTGGTTAAAGCCATAACTTAAAGATAATGTTACAAAGCAGCTGTGTATGTAGACTTAAACCTTTAAAGAAGAAAGTTTGCAAGTTGGTTTCTGGCCTTTAATACATACTTTTAGGAAAAGTTCTAGCTGCTGTTATTTTTGGAAATGGTTTCTGGGCAACAGATCCTTCAGTCTGGTCTTTGTGTTATTTTGTTGTTTGGCTACGCATGGCTGCGGAAAAGCCATCAGTCAGAGCTGCAGTGAGGCAGAGGGAACTGGCTGCCATGACCTGGGCCCCTCCAGTCAGGGATGAACGTCCTTAGATCATTGGGTCAGGTCCGGACTTTGGGCTGCTGCTGCACTACTTGCTGATTACTGATACCCTGTTTACTTCAAAGGTGAAGCTCATCCCTGCAAGAGGATGGGGACTTTAATGGGGCAAACCTGTGGGACTAGGAACCACTACAAATCTAACTGCATTTTTGGTTGAAGATTGCCTTCTTTGACCTTGCCCTTTTCTCAGAACACCCCACATTGCTGCACATGTATTTTTCCACAAGGGAGGAAGGGGAATGGAGAGGAGCGTCATCTGGTAGATATTACTCTCCTTGTTCAATTTCTAATTCTGAAAGGTGATATCCTGCTGATGAGTGCAATATTGAAACTGAATTAAAATACTGCGAATGTTTCTGTATGTATGTGTATAGAAAGAGTAATCTTTCTGGGGAAATAAAAGTGCTTAGTTCAATGCCAGATTAATACATTGGATATCTAAATTTCACTTCAGATTACACAGTAGCTGTTTTTACGAAGTCCACAGTCACCTCTATGCCTCCTATTGTGGCAGATTTTGTGAATGGAATTAGTCAAGTGTTAGTCACTAAGCATTTCATCCTTTCAGTTTGCCGTTTGCTTGTGTTCTTCTGGTGGTCACCAAAAAGAATTTCTGACTCTTGCTAAGCCCTTTTCCTGTACCTTCTGTATTTTCATTTCATCAAATTAATTTTCTTCTGGCAGCTATAGGAGCAGAGCTAGCACTGAGCTTAATGCCGTGTTTGTTTAACTACTCTGCCCCCTTATGGATCTGTGAAACGGGCACACTTGATCACTTAGCTAGGTGCTGGGTGTAATGACGTCCTTGTGTATGTGCAGCTTAATTCTCTTTGAGCATGTTGCTGTCTTCCCCAGTACAGAAGTCTGCAAGGGAAGCCTTTTAGTTAAGGGGACATGTGCTGCATTGTTCTTGGGGATGAAAAGGAAATGGCAGCTATGAACTGTGTAACTACTTAAACTACTGCTAGTGGATGCGTGTTTAGCTTAGGTGATTCTTATAGCTTTGAATGCTTTTCATCCTGAGTTGAACTGAGTAGACTCACACTTGAATGCTTCATGCTTGCAGAACAATACGACGCGTTTGTGAAGTTCACGCATGACCAAATCATGCGACGATATGGAGAACAGCCTGCCAGTTGTGAGTATTTCTGATTCTTCTGGTTCCTACAGCAGTGCTGCGTTACGTAAAGCTCAGGGCTTTAGATGCCCACTGTTTGTTATTAAGCTTTCTCTAGGGCCCAAGCTTAATGTTTTAAACTGGTAATAATAAAGACCAAGGTTGAAAGGTCAAATGCAGCTTCTGTTGTAAATCTCTAGAACTGTCTCCCATAGCTTGCTGGGGTTTAATTTTTGAAGCAGGTTTTGATATTTGTCATAGCAGGTTTGTGGTAGAGCTGGCATTGTTAACTCCACGAATAATAACCCTTGGGTTTGTTTTCTCTTTTCCAGATGTTTCATGAATCACACTTTCTGCATATGTGGGCTGCCCTATACACCCTGTTTTATTGCTGCAAGCTGTCCCAGTAAAGACTTGCAGCAATGCCATATTTTTTCCCCCTGTGAACACAGGTTATTTCAAGCTTTTGTCAGTGGCAACCACTCTTATGCAGCAACTGGTTTTGGAGTGCTCCCTGATGTCAGTACCACCTGGATGTGGACCTTTGCTACCTGTAATAATACCAGTGGCCTCATTTGCTGTATCATTACAATTTGGCTTCTTATGTTAATAAGTTTGAAAAAGTAAAGGATTAAAGCTGGTGTTCTAGAAGTTGCCCTTCACTGGTTGTGTAAATAAAAATGTAGAATGACACTTCTGACTGAAGTTAGTGTGGTTTTCATAACTGTGCACTACAACAAAGCTGTAATCACAGTTAAGTTAGAATGTAATCCCAGGACAATTTTAAGCAAATAGCCCACAGTACTGCCTGTGAAATAGAGAAGGAGGGCATTTCTGTATTCCATGACTTTTTTGGGGGTTAAGAATGGGTTTATATGATTTCTCATTTTTGTAGTTTTTATTTATTCTATCAGTCTTTAACAAATGTTTATTGCTGCAATTTTTCAGTGTATCATTGTTTTACTGCCCTTGTAGTACTGGAATTTAGTTGGAAGAATAAAACATTTACTTCTAATCTGTTTGTTTTTAATATGCAGGTGGAACTTTTGCTGTGTATGAATAAAGTTAAAACTTGAGTGTTTAAATGAAAACTTCATTTACTAGCAGTAGTGGGTGGATCAGAACTTTAGATCAGGAGAAAGAGGTGAATGAAAATCTCAGGCAGTTCTGGAGAGATGAAGAAATATTCCTTAGATTGGCTGTATTGTTTCCTGTTGTGGAGGCATGTTTGCTGCAGAACTGACAAGAAACTGTTCATTAAACTTACTGCAGCTGACTCAAACAGCTTGCCTTCAGATTCGGAGGAAACCTCTTTGCAGGCTAGAGCAGGTGCTTGCACAAAGCGCTGTGACTGCTGGAGGAGCTGAAGGTGTGTGATAGTTGTGTTGAGGCTTCAGGAGTTTGTTGTTGGGTACGTCCAGCTGTTTCCAGAGTGCCATATCAGCGCCGGCTCTGCAGTTCTGAGTCTTGCGTGAAGTACTGAGAAGTTCCTACATGGCAAATCCACATCTCTCTGCTCTGGGGTACAAGTGGCGCTTACCAGAGCCTTTGGCAGCTATTTCAGAAATAATCTTTTGATTATAAACTGTTGTTTTCTCTAATTAAAGCTCTATCAGCTTCTGGTTAAGTGCGAGTGCTGTGCAGTAGGTCTTTGTGCTGTTTAAATTAATGGAAAAGTTTCAGTAGAAAGGTAATTGAAACTTCAGCTGGTAGATGCATTATTTGGCTTGTGCTGATACTTGTGATTCCAGAGAAGCCCTGTGATGAACTCTGGTTCTTACTCAACTTTTACTTAGTGAGATTACAGGTTCAGAATTAGGCACAGATTTAGAGTATTTTCTACTCGCTTTCCTGAGACCTTTCTTACCTAAATATTTTGATTAGTTCTACTATATTTTCAGAATCTTGGGAATGGCCAAGCTCTGCTAGACATCCCTTTTAGACCTTCTCTTACTGATTATGGAGACAAAGGTATCGGGGGCTGTAATTTCTGTTGTCTGCCTCTGAGCTCTCAGCCACTTTCCTTCCTGCTCCTCATTTTTTTGGCCTCCTCTTATTGTTAACTTGCCCAGAGTAGGAAAACCACTGCTTTTAGGTGGATCACTGCCCAAATTCCGGTATGCTGATGCATCTCCTGTACCTCCTGTGTACTGTAGTAGGTCTTTGTTCTGACTTGATATGGGTTTGTGTGTGCCTAACTGATGATATGAGGTAGGAGCGGAGTTCAGATACCAACCGTTGTGATCGTCTTTGTATCTCAGTTTATCTTTTCCTTGTGTTATTAAGAATTACTGTTAATAAGAAGTGATGTCATGTTAGCCATACCCAGCCATTCCTGTGTATATGCTGCTCCAAAGCAATGCATGATAAGTGGTCTTCTGGCAGATGAAACACAATGCCACCCTGGGCACTTGAGCATCACAGCTGTGCTCTGCCTAATTTATGAGCCTTTTGAAAATGTTGGATGCTTGGAAATGCTTCAGTTCTTAACCTATGGTTTGTTCTGCACCCGAGGAGGTGAATTTTACATAAAAGACTTGTTCTAACAGGTGACTTCCTCTTTAGCAGGAAAAGGGTGAGCTGCTTGATTATCGTTGAAAAAAAAAGGGAAACCGGGGTGCTGTGAGGAGCAGGCTGGTGCTTACAGACTCGCTTTGGGAGAACCTTTTCAGATGCTTTCGAGTAGAAATGGGTAAGGTTTGATAGTGACTGAGTTCTTGGCACTGCAGTTTGTGGTGGCCACGTGTAGAATAGAAGTGCTGTCTCTCCAGCAGCAATGCAGTCTGAGAATGGGTAATTGCAGTTTAGCGGAGTGAAACCCAAGAGGGTTTTTTTTAAGGCAGGGATGTGTAAATTCTTGTCAGGCAGATCTCAGTTATTTAAAAGGCAGCGTGTACATCCCGAGTGCTGATTTCTGTGTCTGGATTTGGAAGTGTAAGACAGAGATGATTCAGCATTTTTCAAGGTTGAAAAGAAAGGCGATTCATGCAATCCTGGGTGCTGATGCTTGAGAGTTGCCTCGGTACTCTTAAGCAGCAAGACTGTTGTTGGCAGCTTCTCGATAGAAAATGTGTTTTGAAAGCGCTTTCCATTCCAGAGAAGGGAACGAGGAAGGGTTTAGCTCTATGATTCCACAGTGGGGAGGAAAAAACCGAGGTTGGAAAAGTTTTAAAAAGAGTTTGTGCTCTTATGAACCAGTGCTCATGACCTTTGTATTGGAAGCTGTTCTGGGAGAGGAAAAATGTGAGGGTAATGTTTGGCTTTTCTGGATAGCTGGCTTATTGCATTCTACTGCTATTGTAGGATGCAAGATAAAAATTATCAGGCTTGTGTTTGAAACGAGTAGAACAGTGTCTGTAACAGTAAAATGGTAAAGTATTCAAACGAGATAATTTTCAGGTCTGAATTTTGGCAGTAGTTCTGTTGCAGGATGTGGCTACTGAAGAACACAATGCAGTTACCAGTTCAGAGGTGAGGCTTTGCACTGTTCAGAGTTTCAGAGCAAGTGCCACAGTACAAACATCAGTTTGGGTTTTTTTGGTCCCGTTTGCTTTCAGTGAACCTTGCAGATAGAGAAGGTTTCCTGGAGCATAAGCAGAACGTGTTACTCTGCAGACATTTTGAGAAAGGAACATTTCAAAATTACATATATTTTTGCAGTTGAAATCTCCTCTGTGGGTATTTCAGGTAAGGTACAAGGTGTGTACATATTTGAAATACTTACAACAGAAAGAAGTGAATTATATGAGGGGAGCCAAATACAGAATTCATACCATGTAGCCAGATTATCTGCAAACAGAAATCCTGGTGCTGTCAGACCAGAATTTCGTTAAAGGACAAGAGGCACAAGGTCCTTTTTCATAGCTGTAGTGCCTCTGCTGTCTCTGATGTTGGTTCACAAGCCATGTTAAGCGCTTTCCAGGCAGCCAGGACTGACTGCAACATTCAGCCTCTGAAGTAAGGCAGCCTGAAGGAAATTTATGACAACTTTTGTTTAGTTTGTGTTTAACTGTCCAACCTTCCTATGTTCCTGCTGAGGAAGATGAAATTTACAGTGTTTCTGACATAATTTTAGTCAAGTGTTTAACCTTTATACATCTTACAGCCTGAAGTGCCAAGTACCGAATCAGAGACTTGATGCTGTATATAGCATGGCAACACATGACTTGGAGCTTCAAAATGTGTAGTTAAAGGGAAGAATTGGCCATTAACGTGTCTGTTTTAGTATTGTGTTGGGGATTAAAAGCCACGTGCTGTTGAGGTTTGCTTCTCCATTTCCAACTTTTACCCTGCAAGGGTGTGAAATTGAGATGGTGTGGTCTGTGTTGGGGAAGGGGCAGGCAGCTGAGCAGAGAACCTGCCTCCTTGGCCTCCTGTGATCAGCCAGAGGTTTGGCTGTTCCGTTGCTGCCTTTCACTTGCCAGGAGGTGAGGCTCAGGGCCAAGGGAGGCTGTTAGCATTCCCCTCCAACCGAAGCATCTCGCCGCCTTTGCTGATTGAAATCTGTCCCTCTGAAGAGTGCCACCATACAGGTCCCCTAGCTCGATCTCCAGGCCAAGAACAGGTGGGTTTGGTCCCCCATGTCTGTCTTACTTGAAGAGAGGAACTTTTGCAACTGCTTCACTGAGATCTCAACAGTTCTTCCTCTGGCATTTCCCAGGTAATAGGTTTAAGCAGTATAAAGGCTGATAAACAACATGTCCTTGTTGACCATGCTTGGCCTTACCCACAGCTCTGCCTTCTCCAGCATGGACTTATCCTTGTCCCACAGTCCCCTCAGAGGTGTACCTGCTGCGGCACACGTAACCACAGCCGCTCTGAGCTTCACCCATCCTGATGTGGACTTACAGCCACAGGTTCTGGGGTGTCCTGCTCCCACAGGGGCTCACTTCCAGTGAGTCAAGTTCACTGTAACTCCAGCCTGTTTGGAACAGTGGCGAGGTCCTGGCCCTGGGCCAGCCCAGGCGCATCGCCATTGCGTTATCAGAATGTTCCCAGGCACAGCAGCGTACAGCGATAAGCTGCACTGTGGGCAGCTGAAGCAAAGCGCTAGACTATTGTACAGCAAGCAGGTGAGCCCCACAGTGCGCACAGGAGCCTGACGTTAATGGCTGAACAGCAATAAATTCCATCTAGCACGTTCCAATCAAACTTGTCCTTACCTTGAGCCCTTCGAGCCCCACACTGGGCACCAGACACATTGTCACACTTCAACCCCAGCAGCAGCTCAGCAGCACACAGGCACTCGCTCACACCCTGCCGTAGGATGGGGGGGAGAATCAGAAGGGCAAAAAACTGAGTAAACTCGTGGGCTGAGATACAGGCAGTTTAATAGGCAAAGGAAAAGCCACACACACAATTATAGTGAGACAAGTTAACTCTTTGCTTCCCATGGGCAGGCAGGTGTTCAGCCACACCCAGAAAAGCAGGACTCCATCTCAACATCACTGAATATTCTTCTCTCCCCCAGCTTTACATGCTGTGCATGATGTTGCATTGTATGGGATAGCCCTCTGGTCAGCTGTCCCAGCTGGGTCCCCTCCAGCCCCTTGTGCACCCCCAGCCTCCTCGCTGGTGGGGCGGGGTGAGGAACAGAGAAGGCCTTGGCTCTGTGCAAGCGCTGCTGAGCAGTGACTGCACCATCCCTGTGTTACCAACACTGTTTCCAGCACAAATCTAAACACAGCCCCACCCCAGATACTGTGAGGAAAATTATCCCAGCTGCAACCTGCCCATCCATGGTGGTGAAGCCGTGGATTTTACCACCTTTCTTCAAATTGCACGAGGGCCACGTTCTCATTTAGTCTCTGCTGAGACAGGTTCCCCTGATCACAGTGATCAACTTCACATGAAAAAAGGAATGTTATAACAAGTCTGATTTTGCTCTTCTCAAGGAGCAAAAACTTTGTATTTTTACAATGATTCTGTCCCTTTCTCCTTTTCATGAAGGAGTTTTCAGTGAGTCACAGCCAGTTTTGGTGTGAAGAACATGCATCAGAGGCTGAACATTGTCTTTAACACACTGGCTTTATTTATTTTTAAAGCTGTAGTTCAAGGATCTGGAAGGCATTTTATAGTGACAACTCAAATCCTATGAGCTTGTAAGCAGGTTAACAATACTGCTTCACCACTTCTGCAGCTTGCCCAGCTGGTGTGGTTCCTCTTGGCTCGCTAGCACGACTTCCACCAGTGTAGTGTTAAACACCGCACATCAAGGAAGATGAAACCTGGCAGAAGGATGCGGTATTCGGAACAAGGGCATTAACGGAGCAGTAGATCACGGAGGCCGAGCACTCAAACCCAACATGGCTACCCGAGCCTACCCAGGCGCTCGGAACGCATCTCACAACATTCGGTCATCGCTGACTTTGACTGGGGCTGCGACGTCAGCGAGGGCTCGTGCAGTAGGAACACCGCCACTGCACCAGTTTACAAACAACACATTTATTAAGGTCTCGGTGGCACATTAACAGCTTCCCCACGTCAGCCTTGCCACGTGGTCGGTTTTCTGCTTGCTCGGCTTTATGAAGCCCAAGAGTTCCAGTTCGGAAACGGCGCGAATAAAACGAGCGCTGGACACGTCAGTAAAGGAAACTGAGTACATTTTTTATGCCACACAGCAATGCTGACTCCATTCTTCCTGGCAGGGAGGACATCTATGTCACGAGAAGCACAGACTGCACAGAACGCAGTGCTGCACACTAAAGCTGCTGCAGATAAGGGCAGGGCATGATTTACCTACATAAGCACAAAGCTTCAACCTCATAGGATTTCTTTTGGTACATCCATACCGTGTGGCAATGAAGTTCCTTTCCCCACTGCAAAGACTAAAACCTACAGAGACACTAATTCTCCCCAGTCTCCCAAAAGAAAGAGTTTCTGCTTTCACATCCCTTGAAAAAAAAATAACCATAGAGACAATTACTGAGATTTTTTAAGGTTTCATAAAGCAGCATCACTTTTTCTTTACTCACCATTCACTATACTTTTCTTGCTGCCTTCCTGACACACAAGTATGTATCCCTTGAATTAGAGAATCTAGTTTTGTGCTAATCAGCAGCTTGTAAAGGAGCTTGTAAAAAAGGAAAGACCTTACACTAAAAGGTTTAATACTAATAAAGGTACTTATACTAGGTGTAGTGTTAGAGCACGTAAATATTCTTCCCGTAGTTAAGCCTACAATACAACCACTCATATACCTTCTGTGGGAACACTACTGTCATTGCCATGAGTTTTGGTTTCTCTGATTCCAGTGCTCATCCTTTAGATACTCTGCAGACCTCACTTAAGAATCAGGACAAAGTGAGAAGCAGAATGGATGCTTTGTGGGAACTAAAATTCTCAACTCTAAGGACTCGTGGCTTCTACAGACTCTACTGCTGTAAGCACCTCCTCTCCCAACGCTTCCATCTTCCCCATACTGAGCTACTGTCTCTACTTCTCCACTTGCTCTCTAGGTCACAGCTTCTCAGTAATGCAGCTCTAACAAGTCCAAGCTGATTTAACCAACAGATTAGCTCCAACTTGTTTTGCAGAATGTCAGTTCTGTTTCAGACCCAAACAACATCTATGGACTCAAGCTGCCATCTCATCTTGCCACCCTGAACCCAACTACTCCATCTGATTTGTCCTCGTGACTCTGTCAGTAAATTACAGCTGTTGAAAGCACACAGAATCACAGAATATTAGGAGCTGGAAGAGACCTCGAAAGATCACTAAGTCCAATCCCCCTGCCCGAGCAGGATCATCTAGATTAGATCACACAGGAACATGTCCAGATTGGTCTTGAATGTCTCCAGAGAAGGAGACTCCACAACTTCTCTGGGCAGCCTGTTCCAGTGGTCTGAAAGCAGGCGTCTTATTTTTCCTGTGATTAGTTGGCAGTGCTCACAAAGCTGTACTTTAAACATCCTGGATCACTAATCCTGCACTCATCTGAATGTCAAACTCGAAAGGAATGAGAAAGGATACTGGACAACATCATCCACCTGGTCCGAGGAAGCCGCATCTGCATTTGGTCCCTCAGCTGACATCACCACAGTTGAGAAAGCCTAGAAAAGGCAAAGCATCACATATATAACACATTTCATGGAGAGGCAGAGCTGCATATAAAATATCAAGCTATGAGCTGATGACTATTACTCAGGAGGAATGAGAACTTGGAACGGTAAGTCCACGAGATTGTCAGTTCAAGCAGCAATCAAAAGAGCAAGCAAGGTTACATATTACCTTGACAGGAACACAAAGTGAAAGGCAGTCACACTCTGAACTCGTGTCCCTGCATTTTAAATCCCAACACAGTTCTGGTCCCTGACCCCGTTCTCAGGAAAAACACAGAACAGGAAAAGGTTCTCCAAGTGAGACTGCTTAAACATTCTGGAAAAATGAAGGCAGATGACGTTGGCTGTGGAGAAATCTGTGAAATCAATGGACAGCAAGAGGCTGGGTAGGAATCTTCTGTCCACTTTTATTTCCGATACACAAACAAGCAGCAGCGAACAAAACATACTTGGAACCAGTAAATGGAGAGTCCTTGGCACTGCATATAGTTAAGCTACTGTATTTCTCGTGAGAGGATGCTGCTGTTGCTAAACAATTACGTGGATAATGCAATCCAGGCAGGCTTATGAAACACAAAGAAACCATTCCAGTTTGGGAAACTTGAGAATTAAGACATGAGTGTTAACTAGGGACTGTGAGGAGAATGTACACGGTAATGTATTAACGTATGTTTTCCTCTCTTTGTGAGAGGAACTGTAGCCTCTTGCAGGCTGTGGCACTGGAAGGACCTTTGCTCTTCTCTCCAAGAGCCCCACGCTTGACACAGCAGCACTTGCCCGTTTCCGTAACAGCCTCAGAACACTTCAACACAAAAGGTAACTGTGGAGTATAACATCCAGGCTGTGCCCAGCCTAACACAGAAGCAGAGAGGTTTTCATCACGGCACAGTAACGCTGGGAACAAACAACTCCCAGTAGTGAGAGGGACGCTCTGCTTTGTGTGCTGGTGAGTGGAGCTACTGTGTGCCCTTGCACGGGAGAGACAGTGGTGTGCGATGAGTTACGATGTCAGAAGGGACACGAAAGAACAGGAAACAAGCAGCAAACAGATGAATCAGAATGCTCAAAGCACGTAAAGGCACTGCTTGCACTGTCACATACCTCTAACCAATCGACGAGATTAATCAGTCTGCCACACTCCAAATGGAGCTTATACACTATGCATATGTCAGGGGCCTTGTTAGAAATGCTTCCTCCATCACACTTCAAAGCCTGATTCTGATTTAAAAAAAAAAAAACCAAAAGACAAAAGGCATCAGTAACTTTGATCAGGTTTTAATCTTGAACAATTTTAAAGGCTTGATATAATATTATCCCTGGAAACTCACACAGTAGATATTTTAACCAAATATTTACGGTTTGTGCACTTAGCAGCAAGTTGATGGTACAAAGGGAAAAAAACCCACAACAAACCAACCAAAAATGAAAGCCAAGAAAATAAGAAAGCACACCATTAAAAACCACCCAACAGAACCTCACCCAAAGCTACTGGTAATCCCTTCTTCAATTTTTTTTTTTTTTTT
>VXBZ01012775.1:238668-272867 GCA_013399135.1 Heliornis fulica | reverse complement strand
TTTTTTTTTTTACACTTAGTCTCTAACAAGTGATTGTCTGATTAGGCTCTTCCCTAATTCATCTGCTACTTCTATTTACATATCAGAGAGAAATACTCTATGGAGTATGGTTCTATGGATTCAGGAAAAGCAGCTTATCATGACTTAGCTCAGACTACCACGGAAAAAACTGAAATGTGCCCCTTGCCTCCTATTCCCCCCCAACAAAGGAAAGAGGAAGTCTTAGTATGGTTTTTAGTCCATCTGATAGATGCAAAATTGCTTCTCTCATCTCCGAGTTTTATTTCTGAAACGTAACAACCATTTCTCTCTGGCCTGAAACAGGCAAAAGTCTTGGTTTCTCACGAAACTAATCACCAGGAAATTCAGGTCATCAGCACTGAACCATTCACTTGAGAAGTAAAAAAGCCACTTGAGACAGAAGCAAAAGTCTCTGTGGAGCTGCAGAAATTTACAAGATTTCATGTCACTTCATGATTTTTCCCCAATTTTCACTTTCACAGGCTCTAAGGAGCCAGCTCTTCTAACATGAAAACAGCCACCCATCACTCCTTTCAGTCCATAGTAATTCTTTGCTAAAATGATTCCATGTGGCCACACAATATCCACGTTATTTTTGGGAAGTCTACAAAGCCCTAGCAAGGATACACAAGGATATACTCATAAATAAATGCCATCCAGAGGGACCTGGAGAGACTTGAGAGACGGGCCCATAAGAACTGCACAAAGTTCAGCAAGGCCAAGTACAAGGTGCTGCACGTGTGTCAGGACAATCCCAAGCAGCCTGGGCAGAGAACAGACTGGGAGCAGCCCAGAGGAGGAGGAGGGCTTGGAGGTGCTGCCTGATGAAAAGCTCACCATGAGCAGGCAGGCATGTCTGCAAACCAGGCGTCTGACCGTGTCCTGGTCTTCCTCAAAAACAGTGTGACCAGCAGGTCAAGGGAGATGATTGTGCTCCTCTGCTCCGCTCTGGTGAGACCCCAGCTGGAGTGCTGCATCCAGCTCTGGGGTCCCCTCTACCGGAAAGACACTGAGCTGTTGGAATGAGTCCGAAGGAGAGCCATGAGGGTGATCAGAGGGCTGGATCACCTCTTCTGTGAAGACAGGTTACCCAGCGTTGGGCTTGTTCAGCCTGGAGAAGAGAAGGCTCCAGGGACACCTAATTACAACCTACCGGTACCTACAGGGGTCCCCTACAGGTAAGACAAAGGGGCTGTTTACAAGGGCATAGAGTGACAGGACAAGGGGTCATGGGTCTAACTAAAGAATGTAGATTTAGATTAGCTATTAAGGAAGAAATTCTTCCCTGTGAGGGAGGTGAGGCCCTGGCACAGACTGCCCAGAGAAGCTGTGGCTGCCCCCTCCCTGGCAGTGTTCAAGGCCAGGCTGGAACCAGATGATCTTTAAGGTTCCTTCCAACCCACACCATTTTGTGATTCTGTGATAAATTGAGAATAACATGGCTAAACTCTCAAAGCTCTACAATCCAGACATTAATTTACCAGACAGTGACACAGAGACATACCACAGTAGTTTTAAACACTACTGTGTCAGTAACCAGCAGAGGTGAAGTTACACCTTCTGGCTGATCTCGTGGATCACCACTGCCCAGAAGAATAATGCTATGCCTTTTCTCCTTTCCCCACTGCTGTTTCACCCAGCTCTGTGGCTTCCTGTGCCAACTCTGGCACCACTGGATGCTCTTCACTGGTTTTCCAATCTTAAGGCCGGAACAGTTATTACAGCCAAGAGAGGATGCAATTTCTAAAGCAACTGCACTCTCTTGGAACAGGCTCATCTGTAGAAATGAGTGTCCATTGGGCCAGCTGTGAGACCCGAGAATGACCCAGGAAAGGTATTGCTGATTGGCACTGCAGGGTCTCTTCCAGCACCTGGAAGAATTCAGCCTGACTTGTGATGACCATGCTAAGCCTTTACAGCACAGGGGAAGGGAGCTGCAGCTACATGCAGGGAAACCTCAGCTTCCTGAGATGGCAGCGCTGTCCCTGGGAGGAAGTAACAAGCAGAAAGCTACCCTAGAACCAGCGGATCATGAAACCATCTGCACAGCACTGAGGGGCTGCTTCAGAAAGAGGACGGACGTGGGAACAACCCAGAACATTGCTGATGAGGGGTCTTCTCTTGCTCGACCCTTGCCCCCAGAGGCTAGACAGAGGACAGGATCATATCCTACACTGGAACCAACGTTACTGTCTTCTGGAGGACCAGCTGTCAAGTGTCCCCTTTCCCTGACAGGGGAGCTTAATTGCAACCCAAGGATTTTAGTTTCACAGCAATCAAAGTATCAACATGGGTAACAGGACTCAATCCTTGAGATCCATGTGGAAAAAAAACCCAAACAACAAAAACCCCCTTCTCACCCAGGGTCAAGAACAAACCTTGCATGACCATCTATACAAAGCCATAACGCGTCGGGTGTGCAGCTGGCTGACGGGGCAGGCCCACAGGGCGATAACGGGTTTACACCTGGTTGGCAGACAGTCACTAGTGGGGTTCCCCAGGGCTCCATTTTATGTTTTCTAATTTGTATTTTCAAACATGACCTGGACTCAGGACGAGATGGTGTCTTAAGTGAATCTGCTGATGACATCAAACTGTGAGGAGCTGGTGACCCTGTTGAGAGTGGAGAAGCCTTACAGAGAGATCTGGACAGATCAGAGAGCCGGGCAAACACCCACCACTTGAAGTTCAACAAGGGCAAGTGCCGGACTCTGCGCGTGGGAAGGGGCAGCCCTGGCTGTGCCCAGACTGGGGGATCAGATGCTGGAGGCTAGCCATGCCCAGAGGGATTTGGGGGTCTCGGTCGGCAGCAGGCAGCCAGAAGGGTCAACTGTATCTGGGGGGTACATCAAGCACAGCATGGCCAGCCAGTCCAGGGAGGGGATTGTCCCACTGCACTGGTGAGGCCTCACCTTGAGCACTGGGTGCAGTTTTGGATGCCACAGTACAGGAGGGACACAACACTGTTGGAGAGTGTCCAGAGGAGGACAACCAGGATGGCAAAGGGTCTGGAGGGGAAGTCTTATGAGGACAGGCTGAAGTCCCTTGGATTGTTCAGCCTGGAGGAGACTGAGGGGAGACCTCATCGTGGTCTGTGGCTTCCTGATGAGGGGAGGAATGAAGGGGCAGGTGCCGATCTCCTCTCTTTGGTGACCAGGGATAGAACCTAGGGAACAGTATGAAGCTGAGACAGGGGAGGTTTAGGATGGACATTAGGAAGAGATTTCTGATTAGGATCAGATTTCCTCGTGCTGACACATACTAAGTTGTGCCTTGCTGGCATTCCAAGTTGCAACTTGTTGAATTTTCAAGAGATCAGCAAAAACTGAATTACACTTTCTGCATGTAGGTTTCTGGGCCCTGCAGGATTGAGTATATAAATAAGTATCTGGATTCCTGAAAGAAATGCATCACATATTAATCATCTGCTGGTACTCCACTGAAGCAGATCCTTTTCTGTTCTAGCCTTCTGGAAGGAACATGGCTGAGAACTTTGCTCTGGTCATGGCCCAGTTAAAGTACAAACCATGCAGAAGTCAGGGATACAATTAAGAAAAAAAATAAAGTCTTTGACTCACACAGATTAAAGTGCTAAGCAAAGTACTCAGCCAATACTGCTGCTGCTGTCAGAAAGTATGCCAAACCTTCACAATCTACTCAGAAGGCACCAGAAAGATGTTAAAGTACGTCAAAGAACAAAGTGCAGGATGACAGAGAGCTTTAAAGTCCTGTCAGCTCATCAGAGAGGATACTGATGAAATACATCAGGAGGTAGATTTCCCTAGCTGCCCTAATCTATATTTTTATGGATTTTCTAAAAATAAAAATTACAAAATACAAATTACTGAGTTCATGTTAGGTCTCTCTAACAGTAGCCCACTCGCTAGCTACTGTTTTCACCAATAAACTTTTTAAGTGGTTTCAGAAATAACTCCTGCACGCAGCAAAACCAAGAACCCTCAATTCAACTGGGGGCACAGTGCCAGCAAGCCCAATACCAACCAGGTTGTAGATTCAAACACTGATCTTTATCAGTATGATTCCTGGTAAGTGTCGGGTTTGATTCAAGCAACATATATATAATCCAGATACAGCTACAACCAGTGTTTTCTTCAAAGTATAATCACAATTTTAAAGCAAGTCCTAAGTCACAAGCATAACTTCAAGTAGAACCTATAATCAAGGGGAAACAGAAATGTTACTCTCTTGCTTTTGGTCATCCTGTGAATTTGACTTATGAAGAAAGTGGAAAAGGGATTGCTTTTCTTTAGAAGAAAGCAGGGTTAACTAAAAGAATTAATGACAATCCTTTTCTTGGACTTGTAAAAGACAGGATGTCAATACACAACAGATACTAAAATAAATGTAAAAAGAAAAACAAAGGACTTCTGAAATACACTGTATTTAAGGTGTTGTTAATGTCATCACTCTGCCCCAACAAAGCCTTTACCTTGCAGCAAGTCTGCACACTGTGGGCTAAGCACCAGCCCAGAAAAGCAAGTCTCTGGAAAGAGCCACAGACACTGCTATTTTCCCCATGGACAGTCATCCCATTTGTAATGAAATAGAAAGTTACTTTTATGCTACATCTACAGGAGAAAGATGAAGACTAGAACAGGCTCCAGAAAATAGACTCTCCATATAGAACTCTTTCCATAATTAGCCTGTTTATTTCAGCCAGCCAGACTCTCTAGCTCTCTGCAAAGTCCTCAGTTACTTATCAACACCATCTCGTCAGTTCTCTGCAAAAGAGCTGATTGTGTGCCAAGCCTCATAGAGCAGCACAACTAAGCCCTACACATCCTCCTGATGTGCAGCCTTCGTAAAGTACTCCAGCACCACAAACCACTCACTCATTTCTTACCTTCAGGTAGTAGTATGGGTTATTTAAAGCTGTGTGAAGTGCAATCCTTGGGGCAGCATTCAAGTGCCCACGGAGAACGCTGGCTGTGTTGAAATACACTATCTCATGCAGAGTCTTGTGGTCTGCAGGAACAAGGTACTTTCTGAAAAAACAACAGCAGGTATGGGGGAAGAGACGGAGACACAAGCTTTACCTTAAGGAACATGACAGAAGCCTAATGAAGACTACAAGAATGTCTGTTTCCTAACCAGTACTGACATATCTCTGAAAAAACAAGGTGAATGGCACTAAAATCCACTTTAAGGCAGAGTAGTCAGTTGTTATCAACTCTACATCTAATGGATTTAGCATAGAAGTCTAGCTGGGGCCCTGCCAAATTTAAATTAATAAATAAATGAATAAATAAATAAATAAAGGGGGCATCAGCTGAGATGCTAACACCAATTACATATTCTACTCCACAGACGTTGCTTATCAATCTCAAGGAGTCTCCGCTCATCTTTATCTTCATATCTGAAGCTATTCTCTTAGCACAGCGATACTTCTCTTAGCTTCTCTGCCTCCCCTTGCCAAGGCTCTATAATTAACAAGTGCCTTCATCCCTTCCCCCACGCACAGCCTTTCACCTTTGCTGCTGCAGAGCTGCCTCCAGAACCCTGTCTGCTATGTTACCAAAGCAGACAGGATATCACGCTCAGCATCTATACAGTTTCATAAGTAGAACAGATCAGCAAATATCAGTAGAAGCTCTTGACTTTATTTTGCCACATAAACTCCATTCTCCTTAGACTTTTTTCTGCAGCCAAAGGCGGTCAATTCATGTGAAAATTACTTCTACTAATCTATAGAAAAGATTTTTTTCTATGTTTTTTTTTCTTTTTCTTTTCCAATTATTGCTTTTACAGCCCTCAAAGAAAGAATAGGAAGAAAAAAAAAAGTGTGCTTCATACCGCAGGGACCAAGACACAGTTTTGACAAAATTAACAACATTAGCAGAATTTCTCTTGCAACTTCTGGTGCAAACCAATGCAGGAATATAAAATGGGAAAGCTCACCTTACAAGGCTGTCTATATAGTCAACAACTTCCAAACGAAGCATTTCAAACTTTGTCAGTTTCTTAGACCGCCTGGATTCCTTCAACTCCAGCAAAGTCTTTAAAAAAAAGTGGTGCATAAAACTACATGGGAGGCAGTTATTCTCTGGAGAACACAATTTATATGTTTAACATGTATAATTAAATTTTGCTGGCACATCTTCACTGATGGTGTCTGAAAGTGTGTGATCATGCAGTTATTTTTATTTAGGCTAGTGCATTCAGTTCTGAAACTGGTAGGAGTTTGGGAAATTAAAAAAAAAAGTGTGTTAGGCAGAATATGTAATTTACAAGTTAAATAAGAAGAAACCCCCTAATTTGCATTTTAAAGTCCTAGCTTAAGACAGATATTTTATATAATTTTCTACGTATCAGGTGGGCCTGATATGTAGTTGGTAATTATTCTTTCATTTTTAAGAAGAGTTACTTATACACAACCTTTACTCAGAGCTCCAGCAAACTGGGATTGCCCATGGACAATTAAATCTTAAAAGATTCAGTTAAAGAACTAGTCAGTAAAGCCTACAGAGGCCTAACCTTCTGAAGATGATAAAGGTCTGTCTTCTTCTGGAGCTCCTTTTGTGACGATACGGACACATCTCGTTCTTGGAAAGCTTCTGCTACTAGAACAAAACTAATGTTTGATACGTGGGGTAAACTTTTCCTGACTACCTATATAAACCCCCTAAACCCAAGTGATTTGAGACATGTTCAGTTACTTGTTCACATAAACCCAAACACAGGCAGCTTTTGAGTCTTGCACCTTGTAAAAGATTGTTAAAAAAGGAGTCTGCAGTGCAGCTTAACCAGCAGTAATTAGGTAACCGAACCAGTTCAGCCCCAAGCAAAGATCCAGCACAAGCCTTGCACATCACTTGAATTCCATTTATGTCACCCTAGGTTATACTCAACAGTTGTAAGTTGAACAGATTAGTACCAGACATTATTGATGCTTAAGGAGTGTCCAAAAAGCCACACACTGCATATATTTTTTTCCTTCTCGTGCAAGAAAAAAACCTCAAAGAAACGAGTTCTCCCTAAACCCAGAAACTGCAACCAGAGCAGCAAAATAAGTGTGCTATTCATTTCTTTGTCCAGTTTTACTCTCATCTTCATTTACAACAAATGTTTGTTTTCATAGTCTTGTAGTTTGCTGTTTAATTGCAACAGTAAGTAGTAATTTTTTAGGTAAAAACTAAGAAGCAAAAACTCCCAAAGCACAATCAATGCCAGGATGAGTGATGATCAAAATCAAAGCTAGATTTCTTGCCTTACTAATTAAGATGGTAATAAGATGGAAATTCCACCCGCAGATCCACTCAGCAGCGACAATCATGAGAAATAAAAGCTTTTTGGTGACCTACATAGAACAAGTTGGTATTTTCAGCGCTCAGTGGACATTTTTGTTTAAGACTTCAAAAAGGGAATTTCCTCTCTCCACCATTACAGGTATTTATTTAATTAAATCCTTTAGCTCAAAGTAGACCAAACATAAGGATATTCTGTTTCCTCAAGCTTCATGCTTTTATTTTTTTCCAGTTTATCAGGCGGGAAGATGGACTTCGTTTCTGTTAAAAAATTTGAAGGGCTCCGTGGGAGCCTCAAATAACATTTTTGTCAGACTTCTGAAAGCTCCTGCTAAAGATCAACAGACTCACAGAAACATGCAGGAAGAAGTCACCTAATTCAACAAACTATGAATGTAAAGTTTATCCTAACTTCTGCTCCACACTTCTTCATTATAGCTTTAATCCACTTTGAAAACAAACTAAGATCTTTCATGGATTCATTATACCTTCACTGCTTTAAAAACACCTTCAAATCCTAAGTGAAAATAAATGCTGCCTTTCTCGTTTTATAGATCTGCATGTCCCTGAATTCCCAGTGTTCCTTTCTGTTTATTTCTTCAAGGTAAAAATCCAACTACTTAACAGCCCTTTGCTTCAATTCTATTTTTTTCCAAACCAGATGAACCTTTAGGTATTATCACAGTTCTGATTCTTCAGTGACATACACAGATTCTTTAAAGTGATGCCCTATTTTCATGTACCACGGCATCCTGTAGATGCCATTACTACATCTATTCAAATATAGATGAGAGCCAATTCTTCTAAAAAAAGACCCAGTTAACCCTAACCAGTCCAAATGTTGGGTAGCAACCACACTGATAATAAACTTAATAGGCAAAACCCAGACCAGATAACCACTTCATCTTTAAAAGGGAATCACCAGGGAGCACTTCTCCATAGTTCAGGAGAAACAATTACATTTCTGTTCCAGGAGAATACTGGATATGTCCTATTCCTATCTCAGGAATATTTCTTTTAAACTGCCTCTGAAAGATGTAAGGCTGCTGCTCCTCATTTGCCTAACTACACTTTCAAGTATGTCCTCTACCATGAGCAATCAAATGTATGGGCCTGACAAGTTACCGCATGTCAGCGGAGCCCTGACAACTGGTGCTGGGTGTGCTAACTCTTACATCAATTTAGTTGAAGGTGCAGGTGAAAAGAACTTCATATACACTGGGATTAAATACCATGTCACAAGGAATTCTGCTCCTTTTTATCTCTCCATATCTGTTTTTACTTGCTAAATGTTTTTAATGATTGCAACATCTGGTAAAACACTCCAAATACACGTATGACGGATTTAGTGAGTAATGTTTGCTGATTTGTCCAATTTCTTATCTTGCATCACTCTTGTATATTACAAAAAGCATGAACCACACAGCAATAAAGAATGTAAACATTTCCTGATTTTGTGCATGTACTTAAAAAAAAATTCCCAAAATTCTGATGGTTTGATAAAATGACAGGTTATCAACCAGGGGAAGTGATAGCCATTGGTCAGATTATAAAACAGGCTTCATATAATCTGCAATGGAATGTATGATGGCTCACACCCACCTTCTAGTTTCTGAAACTGGGTCAAGAACTCCTTCAACTTCTCTACTGCCTTATCAAACTCATTTCCAGAAGATGACACTAAAATTTCCACACACTGCTGAAGCATGGTTACCAAATCAGACTTATTCAACATCCTAAAAGACACAATTGTAGGCTGAGGTTGAAACACAAAATGATGAAACAGCTTTCAGTGTTCTTAGTTGAAAGAAGTTTAAAAGTTAACTTTAAAAAAAAAAAACTCATTGTAAGAGAGAAAACCTCCAAGATTTCAAGCATTCAGTCGAAGTATTTTTTTCTTTCTATCATTCACAAAAAGAAACTAATCGATTTAGATGTCTTTCACATTTTCCTGTAGAACTGACAATGAAAGCTTTTCCAATATTCTACCTGAAACCACTTGTTAGATATGCAGTTATAATTTCTGAAACTGTCAGATTAAAAAAACCTCATAGCTCATTCCCAAGAACAGTAAACAAAATGGTATATAAAAAAATTAAATCAGATTAGCATGTATTCACACATTCACAAAATCCATTACTCTGTGCTTCAGAATGTTTCTCAAACAAAACAGAATATTTAATCTTAATGTGAAAGAGATCAAAACAAGTCCTTGCACAGATCTCTAAATTAAATTGAGAACTGCCATCATTGCATCAAGCCAGTACGATTACACAAGCGTGTTAACTTCTCATGCAGTGCCTGAGGTTCCCATCTCTACACACTGGTTCCGAACAATGCCACATTTCTAGTAGCCCTTTCCAGTCCCACTCCTGTGATTTTGCTTTGCCTTACACAAAACACTGGTGCTAACAATTGAGGGATCTCAGTAGACACAAAACATGCAGCTACACAGAAAACAGGGAGCATAATGGCAGAATGAAGTGACGGTGACCAGTGTTTCACACCATGGGTCTCCATATCAGCTACTTAAACACTGGGTAAGGGAGATTTTAGAAAGGATTTTGAAGAGCATGGGGAAAGCTTTATGGATGTCTAGAGGGACAGTTGCAGTTCGAGCTCTCATTTTTGACTGGAAGCTGATGTTAAATGCTTCTTTAGCCAATTCAGGGCTATTGACTTTTTGCAAGTCAGGTGCTGCCTTCAGACACTTGTTTTGTACAGAAAAACATCAGGAGTTAGCAACAGAAAGGGTGGCCTTGAACACAAAAGGCTAGAAAACATTTTGAAACCGTCTTGTAGTAATGAGTAAACAAGACAGCCTTCCTCCAGGCTAGACAAAACACTGCAATAGTTAAACACCTAAGATGGAGATAACCAGATCCAGAGATGTCCGAATGGGAAAGGACAGATTTATTTGCAGTAATATTACTCAAGAAGAAACTGCAAGTAGTAGAAAACCTTATTTATGACAACTGTGAGATTACAGGGCTTGAAGTACAAGCAAGGGGATGGTTATCACACACCAGGAAACAGTAAAGAATCCTTTTCAAACTTTTGGGCTCGGTGGTATTGCAGGGTAGAAGGTACAAGGTATTGCAGGTCTCAGAGAGGGGGGGTTAAGATTTTCATTCGTTTAGAAGGCAGGCTTAAAGCAGAAAGATCTCAGATCATCCAAAGGGAGCAAATAAGTCTGATTCAGAGACAAGTCTTCTCTGAAAAGAAGCTAGGATGAAGTCCATAGAAATTCCTTTTGAATGCTGAAGTGGGGAATCATCGGAAGAAATGGTAAGAGACTGGTCAACAACAAAATGACAACAGCCACAGAAGGGCAGGACTGTGACAAGCAGTGTGTGACTCTGTGACATCAATCGTCTGCAGACAAACCCAGAGTACAGCATCTAGCCAGAAGAAAACAGGTCAGACACTCCTCAGAGTTTTGCCACCTGAAAGCTTGACCAGATGTCCCAGCCAGTTAGCTCCCCATAAGCAACCGAGTGCAAACCACCATCTCTTAATCTTACCTTTTTTCTGACTGGATTAATCAATGTGAAGTAAAGCTCAAACATGCTCCCCATGTAATTTTTTAGACTCTAGACTAAAGTAAAATAACTATTAGCCAGATTGCTAAAGTGTGATCATCTGAAACCCTGTCTTTGGGGAGAACACTTTTAGCAGAAGGATAAAAGCGAGTCCAAGAAAAGGCTGATGTAGAGACACAGCCAACCACAAAAGAAACTCAATGCAAAAATTGAAACCTCCACATTCAAACATACCTCATGGTGGGCAAAGTGAGACCTTGTTACAAATCAAGAAATCAAAAGCTTCTACATTTTCACTTTCTAGATGCAAGTGAAAAAAGGTAAAAGCTAAAAAATAATAATCACAGCTAGAATCCCATATATTTGAAAGAATTGTGTTGAAGGTGTTTTGTTACAAAAACAACAGAATTCCTGGATTAAAAAAAAATTGAATTACCTATGAAAGGAATGACCATGAAAGTTGTATTTTCTATGAAAGAAAAGCAGAAGCAGAGGAAAACACAGAAGTGAGATGAATAGGTAAGAATAAAGGGGCAGCAAGTCAGAATCTGATGACAGCATCAACTTTGAGACAGAAGAGACAGATGAATTCCAAGTGTAAGAAAGTAAGTTAAACATAGGAAGAGAAAAAGAAGAGATAAAAATGGCCAAGAGTCATTAGAGATTACAGAACAGACAGTGCAGGAAAGCAAAATGACACATTTGTGAGCAAAGGTTGATAGGTGATTGAGTGCTGTCAACATTCAGGAGTCAGAGAAGGATTGAAAATGAAAAGACTGTAGAAATGACAAATCAATCACAGTGATGATGCTCGAGAACCACTCAGCAGAGCAAAGGTATAGTTTGAAGAGTATGTTTCTTTGTGTATATGAGCCCAGAAAGTTAACCTCCACCCACCACTGACATGGCTTTCCTGTGCAATTTTACTGTCAGACCCATCAAACCTCACAAGCCCGGAGGTTTTTGAAGAGGCAGCCACGGTAACAGTGCTGCATCAGCTCCTTGTGTGACAGAACCAAAGTATTGTTTGAACAAATGCGGCCTTCAGGAAGCAGCTGCTTGCCATGACAAAGCATGGTTCAAAGTCTGTGGCTGCAACACTGCAACTGAAGGGTTTTCCATCAAGAAAATTGGCTTGGATTGCTTTTTCGTTTTAAGCACTGACAGACAACACAAGTGTAGGCTCTCCTGAAGCTCACAGTAACACAAAGAATTAATTCGGTCCCTGTACAGACTGATAGGCAAAGGAGAAAGCGAGAACGCAGTAAAATAATAAATAAAAAAGACTCCTGCTATACACTTGGAACAGATGCTAATTTCTGCAACAGATTAAAATTTAGGTTAACCAAAGCTAATAATAATTGTGATAATATCTAAGACAATCACTTTAGAAAACAAAACCCTGCTGATGTTCTCATTCACACAAAGTAATCTCGCTAGTTGCAGCATAATTACTCAGGGTTTAGTGAGTTCAGACTCACTAAGTGGTTGATTTTAATGGAAAACAGTAGAAAGACAACAGCAGTCAATTATACTTGCAAACAATCCCACAACTAGCTGTGAACAGGTAACATCCTCACCTTTAGGTTCCAGAAAAAACGGTGACTGATATTCTCCATGGGTACAGTGGTATTAAAACAAAATGGAAAAAAAAAATAAAATTAAGGAAATCACCTTGCTAGCTGAAGAGATGACTCATACTCCTCTGTCTCCCACACTTGGTTTTCCAAACATGCACAATGCAGCTCCCTTATCTGTTATGCAGAAGGTGAAGAAATGATAAAGTGTTTTACTAACAAAGTGGAACTCTTACAACAAGCTTTTCAAAGTAAGATGTAATTTCCTTGGAGCTTGTTTTCTAGAGGTGCAGGAGGACCGCAAGAGAAGTGAGTTTCGAACTTTACATAACTAATCTCCTAGGTTTGAAACAACTACAACTCAGATGAAGATAACTGCAGAGAACACAGAGGAGGTCCAATCAAATGCACCAGCTAAAACATCTTTTTATTCTCCAACACTCAGGCAGTTCATGCTGATTTGGTAGTTAGGGACAGATTCTAACAACAGAGAAGAATACATTAAAAGCTGACAGAAGAGTGGACAAGTGTGGAAGAAGAAATTGCATAGCATGAGAAGGTGGATTTAATGACATTAGAGCAACATGGCTATTAAGAGAAATTACAGTATTCCTTTACTGTAATTTTGTTCCATACAGAAGGTTGCTAAAATTCAGTCTTTTCAGCTGAATTTGACTAGTGAGCTTCACTACTAGGTAGTAGTAAAGAACACACTGTCTGCAACATATGCTGTATCTGCATACAGATAATGCCAGGTGCAGGAAAGTCCATGTGTGGATTCTTTTGCTTACTGGTGGACCTGCCTCCTCCTAGAAACTCCTTCCCAATGATTTAAAATTATCATACATGCCACCAAAGAAACTACACAGTGTTGATCTCTGCCCATAGCAAGAAAGCAACTGTCTCCATTTTGAGAAGTAGGAGGCAAAGCAGAACAGTCAGAAAGAGAATAAATACTTGTACAGATGTCATACTTGGAAACAAAAGAAAACCCATGTTTCACAAAAACGGAGTAATAGTACGTCACCTGCTTGCCCAAAGGATATTTTGGAAGAGATGATGTGAAAACATGAAGACATCTCAGAACTGAAATGTAATTTTCATGGTAAACATCCATGTCCTCCAGCAACTTCTGTACTATTTCCTACAGTGACAGAGTAATTTTTAATAAGTCATTCTGACAACCATTTATTTAAAACTCGCACAAAGTACGTAAAATTACTCTGAAGTTCTGACATTGTGGTGTGCTACACTTTTTATCACCAGTGCTAAAACCACCACACAAAAAAGATGTTATTTCAATAGTTCACTGCAAGCACATTGCATATTGTTAATTTCACTTTCTTCTTCCATCTCACTGGAGAACTGTTGTAGATAAGCACTAATATTCCACAGAATCAGAGAACGTTAGAGTTGGAAGGGACGTCTAAAGATCATCTAGTCCAATCCCCCTGCCTGAGCAGGATCACCTAGATTAGATCATACAGAAACACATCCAGGTTGGGCTTCAATGTCTCCAGAGAAGGAGGCTCCACAACCTCTCTGGGCAGCCTGTTCCAGTGCTCTGTCACCCTCACAGTGAAAAAGTTTTTCCTTATATTCAGATGGAACTTTCTATATTCCAGCTTGGACCCATTTCCCCTTGTCCTATCACTGGCCAACACCAAGAAGAGCCTGGATCCATCCTTCTGACACCCAACCTTAACATATTTATATACCATTAATGAGGTCACCCCTCAATCTCTTCTCCAAGCTGAAGAGATCCAGCTCCCTCAGCCTTCCTTATGAAGGAATGCTCCTCCTATTTTACCATTTTCAACTCTATTTAGCCTTTAGATTTGGTATTTCATCTTGAAAAACCAAGATTATGGGTTATATCTTTAACAGGTAATGAGAAATTACATAGCTACTTTAACTCAAATCCCTGTTAGTTGCATTTTCACATGACAAATGCATTTTCAAAAATATTTCTCATATTGTGGGTGGCTGCTGGTTTTATTAGTTAGGTATAACTAAAACCATCAGTTCAAAGAAATTATAAGAAATATGCTGTTGCTGCTCCTATGAGCTCTTAATTTGACTTCTGTTTATTCACAGATTGAGAACTGCAGGAAAAATATAATGTATTAGGAAAAAGAAATCATTAACTGCTGCTACTGAATTTACTGGATGGCATATCATTATCACCGGCCTCCCATGGAAGCATGTATAATACTCCTGGAAAACTGCACTCAAAATTTCTGGTAGCTGCACTGAAGTACTATGGGCTTGTTCTATTTAAGTTTAAAAAGCAGAAGATCTCTCACCCGTCTTCAAGGATAAAAAGGTAAAAAAAGACAGGATTCTGTACATACTTTGTTGCCATTTTGCTCAACACTGAGCAATTTTTTCTCTTTCCATTTAGTAACAGTAAAATAATCCATTCAAGTTCTTGAAAGTTAAACTGAAACAACAGGTATCAAAGATTAAGAAAAAAGTAAGAAAGCAAAACCTTATCTGTAGGCAATGTAAGGAAATACTGACACTTGGAAAGATAAAGTCTCATACAGCGGAGACTGAAAGTAACAGTCACTTAGTGCCACAGAGACCTTTCTGATGTTGAAAGAGTTCAAGATGATTAAAAGCATTAAAGACATTTCTCCGCACAGACTTTTAAACTATCAAGATTTAAGGGTCCCTGATAGAACAGCTGTTTAAATGACACGAGTCTGTATTTTAACTCTAAGCAGAATCCTTTAAAAAATAATTAAAAGAAATGCCCAGCACACACACACACACAAATCTGAAAGAATAAACCAAGTTCTTTCTAATGCTGCTCCATCAATCTTATTCTCCCAAACCCAGAGCATTATAGCATCTGTATTTCCTTCATCTGGTTCTCCGGTTCAAGACCAATGTAGTCAACACACATAACAGCAATGCAGTAAGGCTAAGCATTTTGCCAAATAATGGAGTGAAAAGGCGTGTTATGTTTTAGATTGCCACATTTATATAATTTCAAATTAGTTTTGCCATGAAAGGTCTGGGAGTCCCTTCCAAGTCTAATCATTCTATGATTCTATGATGTAAAATCACTTTTAAAACTGATTATGCTATGTAGGAAGAACTCTTCCCATGGTTATCAAAAAAGTGGGAACAACATGGAACAAAAGTGACATCTGACAAAGGGTATTACAGGTTTAGTTGCTAATCTTGAATAGCAAATTTACCTGGTCACAGAATCACAGAATATTAGGAGCTGAAAGAGACCTCGAAAGATCACGGAGTCCAACCCCCCTGCCCAAGCAGGATCATCTAGAGTAGATCACATAGGAATGTGTCCAGATTGGTCTTGAATGTCTCCAGAGAAGGAGACTCCACAACCTCTCTGAGCAGCCTGTTCCAGTGCTCCGTCACCCTCACAATGAAAAAGTTCCTCCTTATATTAAGATGGAACTTCCTATGTTCCAGTTTGGAACCATTTCCCCTTGTTCTATCACTGGCCATCACTGAGAAGAGCCTGGATCCATCCTCCTGACACTCACCCTTAACATATTTATAAACATTAATGAGATCACCCCTCAGTCTCCTCTTCTCCAAGATGAAGAGACCCAGCTCCCTCAGCCTGTCCTCATAAGGAAGATGTTCCACTCCATCATCTTAGTTGCCCTGCACTGGAATCTCAAGGAGTTCCATGTCCTTCTGGAACTGAGGGGTCCAGAACTGGATGCAATACTCCAGGTGTGGTCTCACCAGGGCGGAAACATGGTCCTGAACATGAACAGTAAATTTATACAGCACAGAACTGTAGTGACTCTAAAAGTGTTTCCAAAGTTCAGAATGATCACAGAATCACAGAATTGTAGGGGTTGAAAAGGACCTTGAGAGATCATCGAGTCCACCCCCCCTGCCAAAGCAGGTTCCCTAGAGCAGGTTGCACAGGTAGGTGTCCAGACAGGTCTTGAATATCTCCAGAGAAGGAGACTCCACAACCTCTCTGAGCAGCCTGTTCCAGTGCTGTCACCCTCACTGGGAAGAAGTTCTTTCTCATATCGGTGTGGAACCTCCTGTGGTCCGGCTTGTGACCATTGTGTGACCACTGCCCCTTGTCCTGTCCCCACAGGCCACTCAAAAGAGGTTGGCCATCTCCCTTTGTCTCCCACACTTCAGATATTTATAAATATTGATGAGATCCCCTCTCAGTCTTCGCTTCTTCAGGCTGAACAGCCCCAGCTCACTCAGCCTTTCCTCATAGGGGAGATGCTCCAGGCCCTTAATCATCTTTGTGGCCTCTACTGGACTCTCTCCAGGAGATCCCTGTCTGGTTTGTNGGCCACCAGGGCACACTGCTGGCTCATGGCCAACCTGTTATCCACCAGGACCCTCAGGTCCTTCTCTGCAGAGCTCCTCTCCAGCAGGTCATTCCCCAGCCTGTACTGATACCCCTGGTTGTTCCTTCCCAGGTACCAGACCCTACACTTGCTTTTATTGAACCTCACCTGGTTCCTCACTGCCCAGCTCTCCAGCCTGTCCAGGTCTTGCTGAATGGTAGCGCGGCATTCCTGCGTGTCCACCACTCCTCCCAGCTTTGGATCATCAGCTACTTGCTGAGGGCAGACACTATTCCCTCATCAAAGTTGTCAATGATGTTAAACAAGACTGGACCAAACACCGACCCCTGGGGAACACCACTAGACACAGGTCTCCAGCCGGACTCTGCTCCACTGATCACCACCCTCTGGGCCCGGCCCATCAGTCAGTTCTCAACCACCTCACCATCTACTCATCGATCCCACACTTTCACTTTCTCAGCTTTGTTATCAGGATGTTGTGGGAGACAGTATCAAAAGTCTTGCTGAAGTCAAGGTAGATGACATTCACTGCTCTCCCTCCATCCACCCAGCTAGTGATGACATCGTAGAAGGCTACAGGGTTGGTCGAGCACACACAGAATAAAGAGCACCTCATTAATGCAGCAGTAGGGCTTTCTCTCCCCAAGTAGACCACACTACCAGCTTGGCAATGCAGTAATTGTCCTACACCTATTGTAGACGTTAGAACAAGTGTCTTCAACTAAAATTTGTCAGAAGCATCACATGCACTTAAGTACAAGAATTCCGGTTTCTTTCCCAAACTTAGAAGGTGAGGCATGTGAAATAAAGGGTATATTATGAAACACATGAAGTTTAAAACACAAAGTTCAAGGTGATAAGTACTCAGCTTCCAAAGCAGCAGCCTGTTACACGGTCTTTGAACTTTAAACAAAGAAACAGAGTCTTGGTTGCTCATTCCCACTCCTTCCCCCCTCATGCAGTTTCAGCAGAAGTATTTATGCACCTGTTAAGTGCATTGAGAAAATCATTCTGCAGGAACAATCCATCACAAGAAATTCCCAAGTCTTGTAACCTCACCAAACATAAAAAGGAACCAAAAAAAAACCTTTTAATTGGATTGTTTCTCTGATTACATTCACTGTGCAGCCACACACAAGCGGTTGTGTTGACACATCTGCTGAGGTGTGAATAAACAGCAGGGGAACAGCAGCAGCCTAAGCTATTTTTGCCTCTGAAGACCATGTATCATAAAATCACGTAAAATCATATTTTGCCTTGACTACTAGAAACACAGTCAACAACTTTCCTTATACCAACCTCTCTTCCAGCCATTAACCATTGGTCTTCACACTTGAAAAGTCCCTACAGACCAGGGAGCCCTGCTACGATGAATCAATTACTCTGTCTCCAGTAACAGCATTTGCCTGAAAGGTTAGCTATACTTGAGATGAAGAATTAGGAGAAACTCTTTACCCTCAGCTATGCTTCTACTGGGATAGTACCATTCACATGGTAAAAATAACCTTTGCAGGTAAATTCCTAAAGGGCTGGCAATACAATAGTAGCAGCCTGACTTGAAAAACCTTTAGATAAACATATAACATAAATGAAAATTTTAAACCTGTATGGCAGCTAGTATGAATGTATGCCTCAGGACCCAGACTGCCCTACTGAGTTCAACAAGAAACTAAACAGAGAGTATGGAGGATTTAGAGATTATGAAATAAACTCCGAGATTACTTTCTCATTCTTCAAACACTTCATCAACTTTCTAAGAATGAGACTGAGCAAGGATTAAAAAATAAGGCCATAAATAAACATTGAAACTTTCCTTTTAAGCTTTTACATTTCTAGACATAGGTAAAAATTGATGTAAGAAAAGGTCTGCAGCTTTGTACAGTTAGACCTGTCAATCCTAAATACTTGGAATTATGACCTACTGATCCTAATTCTCAATTACTGAACAAGGAATGTGGTATGCACTCTATGAAGGATGTTATACACAACTATACAGTCTTTAGCCTTGTATTTTATTATGCTCCACAAATTGATATATTAGGAAAGTTTATTTTTGCTCTCCAAAGGTACTTTTAAAGATTTTACCTTTAAGACACTGTCTTCTGTCAGCAAAGCAATCTGTTTCTCTGATACCTGAGCTTCCACATACCTGATGGCAAGAAAAAACAAGAACCTAAAGCTGTAAAGTATGATTACGTATTACAGAGGTAAAAAAAAAAAAGTTTGTTGCTATAGATTTTTTTTTTTGAAAGACTCAAAAAAGGACAGTCAAATCCAGCAAACTGAAAGCCCTTTCCAAAACCCCAGAAATTATGGTCCAAGTAAGCTTAACAAGTTCAAAAGTGATTTATGATTTATCATACAGCTTGTTTCTGTATTATGAACAAGAAGAAAGTTCAAGTTGCTAGACATCAGAACATGTGTGCTCCAAACCAGAAGATTAAGGCTTCCTTAAATTATTTAGAACTTTCCTCCTTTTGATCAATTTACTTTTGCTACAGAAACTTATGCACAAGTGATCTACAGTTTTAACAGAGCTGCATTTACAGATTACTTTTATCTGATTTAAAGCTGATTAAATACTCCAAGAACTTGTTTCCCCTTTTACCTTCTAAAAGAGGGCAGTTTTCGAACATTTTCACACTGATCATGTGATAAAGAATTCACTCTCTTCTTGGCATCTACCAGTTGGCAACACAATACACTAAGAGGCTGGGTATAGAAATGCTCCACCATACAGAACTGAAAAACAAAGCCAGAGCAAAATTAACAAAATTAATCCTCCCTGCTTTATCTCCCTTTTAATGCTTTCTTATTACTACAGTGCATATACTACAATGGCAGCAAAGATATTCCTTTAAAAATTAAATCACTACATGCATAAGTCACTACAGGACACTAATTATTCAGTTTTAAATGCAGTCACATCATTACCTTTTTTTTTGCTGTATGCACTATCTGTATTTAGTACCACAGATTCCTCCCCATTACATAGTTGTAACTACAGTTTGTCAAATATTTTCTATTCACTTATGTGAACTACTGCATTCTTCAGGTTATACATTCAGCTCTAATGCTTACAAATAAAGAATATATTTAAAGATATGAAAAGCAGCTACTGTACACAAGCAAACATCACACATCCTAAGTTCTGTTTCACACGCATGAAACGGCACTAAGTTCTTACTACGCATATGTGCACCTGTGCTTTATCACAGATTTCAGCTGTGCTAAACATCTGTAGCACCAGGGCCTTGCAGGATGGTAGGACATACTCATCCATCTATTCTTAAAAACAAAACCCCAAACAGTTTACTTCAGTAAAAACTTTTAGAACATAAAAACTGTATAGAGGGGAAAGACACTTCCTGTCAGAAAAGTTAACATCACCCCTAGACATAAGGAGATAATGGCTACGCCTTGTATCCATCACTTAGGAAATCTGATCTGAAACTGCTTCACTCTTGAATACCTGCAGCTCACAAGGACACAGTCACACTGTCAGGGTTAGGACTTGCATTTTTGTATCAAGTCAATGGGGAATGTTTTGGGTCTGTATGGTAAGGTTTTGGTAGCCATGGGCTACAGGGGTTGTTTCTGTGAGAACTGCTAGAACCTTTTCCCGTGTCTGCCAGAGCCAATGCCAGCTGGATCCAAGATGGACCCACTGCTGGCCAAGGCTATCAGAAACAGCAGAAGCACCTCCGGGATAAGAGTTAAGAAGAAAAAAACCCAAAACAAGTAAGAGCAGAGGCTTTTTATGGCCAGAGAAAAGTGGCATGGTGTGAGAAACTTTGCAGACACCAAAGTTCATGAAGAAGGAAGGGGAGATGAATCCCTGCACCAGAGCAGAGATTACCTTGCAGCTGTTGGTAAAGACCACGGTGTCCCCCTGCAGCCCCCGGAGTACAGTGGTAGAGCAGAGGTTCCACCCGCAGCCCATGGAGGACCCCACAATGGAACAGGTGGAGGCACCTGAAGGAGCCTGTGACCCCACTGGAAGTCTGCACTGGAGCAGACTCCTGGCAGGACCTGTAGCCCTGTGGAACAAGAAATGCACACTAGAGCAGGTCTGCTGGCAGGACTTACAAGCCTGTGGGTGACCCATAATGGAGCAGTCTGCTCCTGAAAGGTCTGGACTCCAGGGAAACGGCTCATGCTGGGGCAGTTCATGAGAACTGTAGCCCATGGGGAAGGACTCATGTTGTAAAGGTTCATGGAAAACTCTCTCCTTCGGGAGGGCAGAGTGTGAGGAGTCCTTCCCCTGAGGAGGAAGGAGCAGCAGAGACAACCTGTGATGAACTGACCGCAATCCCCATTCCCTGTTCTAGTGGTGCTGTTCACAGAAAGGTAAGAATTTGGGAGTAAGGTTACACCTAGGAAGAAGGGAGGGGTGGGGAAAGGTGTTTGGGTTTATTCCTCATTGTCCTACTCTGTTTCGACTGGGTAACCAAAATTTTCTTTTTTTGAGTCTGTTTTGCCTGTGATGGTAATTACTGAACAATCTCTCTGTGCCCTTATTCTGACCCCTGAGCTTTGTGTTACATCTTCTCTGCCCTGTCCAGCTAAGGAGAGGGAGTGATAAGAGCAGCTTTGGTGAGCATCTGGCTTCCAGACAGGGTCAACCCACCAGAGGCAGCATTAAATCCTTGTGACTCTTTCAAATAAGAGGAGTTGAAACCCAAGAAAGCCATGCAGGTCTGCCTGCAGAAGAGCTACTACCACTGGGATACTTGAGTCTTAGTTACCAAAGAAATCTGAGACACTCCAAAGGTATGTAACCCTAGAAGGGCATGCTTAACTGCTTCACTGGTAGGCAAAAAAGAAACACTTTGACAATTCTGCATTAAAATAGATTGCAGGGACTACTACTTCTTTGGACAACTCTCACCTGCATTCTATGAAAGCTACAAGCAGACTCAAAAATAAATTTAGATATGAAGATCTACATAAGCCAATAAAAATATAACTATCATGCTCTGCATAGACTATTTTTGGACACCTTGAGGACTTCACTTTGTCTCCTGAGCAGGTAAATGCAAATCCTGCATTGCTGCACAGCTGCTTGTAGCTCAACAGCATCGCATTCCATTCAGTGAAAGCCAGGCTAGAACCTACAAAATCTTACACTGCCTAGTAACTACCCATTGTTTTCACAATGCCAAGGTGAGTTCTTGTTACCGCTACTTACCTGAAACCCTTTGATAAAATTCTGGACAGAAAAATCATGGTACAAGAATATGTTGATGAGAACCTGAAGAGCTTTCTCACCCAGTTTGAAGGGAAACTGGTTTGTCAGGAGCAGCTAAGGAAGACAAAAAGGAAAAGCAGACATAGCTGAAACTGTTTCCTGGATTCAACTCGGCAAAATTTGTATGTAGAATTTGATATAATTCTCAGGAAGCGTTAGCATTCAACTAAATGAGATAGTAAATATATATACACACAGTGACAACTTCTAAAACTAGTATTTCTACTAAAATATTCATTGAAAGACTGAATTTTATTTTATTCTTCAACATGTTTTTCTAAGCACCTTTTCCTAATATACAATATTTGACGGTAGTTTTGCTTCACACTTTTTTTTTGTTAAATTAAAAACAATAGAATAGACATGGCTGCAACAGCCAGGGATACCGCTACTTTCAGCATGAGTAACCGATTTTGGAAATGCTGCACAAAGTGGCGCACTGAGAATGGCACAGGCACAGTGTCTCAATGGCTTGACTCTTCGGATAACAGACAGCAAAATTCAGGCTGAGGTTTTCTACGTTTAAAGCAATCTTTTCCAGGATCAAAGTCTAACTCAACTGAAATCACTACTTCAATGAGGAGGTGGGAATGTCAGAGTGTAATTGCCCAAGTATGTATGCACAGATGTCAGTGCAATCAAAAGATGAAAGCAGATGTGAGTGTGTCCCAACGTGAGAGGCAAGCCCTCAGTATTAAACCAGAAATATCCAGAAAACACAGCTCTCGGGAACAGAGTCCATTCCAGAAGTTTCACACAAACCTACTTTTAAAGGCCACACATGTACACTGCGCTTGAACACACACATCCTGACACTCCTATTTCAGGGAATTACCTTTTCAATTATAGAAGACAGGTGCTCCTTGCAGGAGAGGGACTGGAAAAGCTCTATGCACAGCAGAGAGGAAACAGAGTAAGGGAGCAAGCTGTGGATAATCATTGGAGATGTAGCGATTCCAAAAATCAGTACTAGAGGCAATTCATGGATATGCTGACTAGATCATGTGGGAAGGAAGAGAAAAAAAAAAGTTATGTTATGGAAAATCATGAAACAAATGCATTATCTTCCTATTACAGCACTGAGCTCAGATGGGGAAAGGGCTAAGTTAAATGAATTGTTGCCAATAAACCAAAAGAGTTTTGGTGCGGAGTAAAATGAAAAAGAAAGGAAGGTATTTAGAGCCCTAAAGTAGAAAAGCAAATTAAATTATATTTTGGGATTCAAATTTCAAAAAGTGGCATAAAACGCATCTTTTCAGTTAGATTACTGTATTGGTCCTATCTTCCCCCCAAAAATATATTCAGAGAACTGATTGTTTTTTTCTTTAAAAAAAAAGGTGAAAAATGAGACATTACACAGCTAACAGTATCAAGACAATTTACAAATTTTATAGCAGTTCATAATTTCAAAATAAATGAAACCCCTCTAACATTCTATGTCGTGATTATATTTAAGAAAAGAATCCGATTTCTCCATATTCAACCTTCTTATTCAGATAATTTATAAGTATATACTTTGAGAACTTATAACCAGGACCGAATGCCATACTCCTTATGAACAGCATAAAACTATACTGAAAACACGCTATTATTACTCTATTAATAATACTAATATTTATTGTTAAAATTAGTTTCAAAGAGACAAAGATTCTGCAATCTAAATATCTTTAAGGTTAGAATTGAAAATTTATTCCTTTTCTGCATTTTCACAATTATTTCTTTTCTCTAACTCTTCAATAGTCACAGCTAGAGACTGAAATATAAAACCAAACTTCACGTCACTGTCCATTGCTGATTAAGAGTACCAGAGAAAAACTGAATCTTATAATTAACAAATCACAACTTCTCACATTTACTCACATCACCCTTATTATTAATAAACTCAATCACTATGACCACCCCAAAGATATTTTTTCAAAGTATTATGGAACCCCGACAAGTTACTATTTTATGCAACTTCTACTTTATTTAAACAGGACAATCTTTAGCTAGAAGATCATCTGATTCATCCAGTCCTTTTTTTTTTTTTCCCTGAAGGGACAGAGAAGTTCATTAAAAAAGTGCATTTGCAAGCAGTAAACTGACAGACCTGAACTGCACTTCATCTACATTCCACATGCTCATAATTAGGTATTTATCTATGCCACAAAAACCAAAACACCAACACTTAAAAAACAATTAAAATCTCATTTTCACCTGCTTTATACACTAATTATTTCCAGACAATTGTGCAATTTGGATTTTACTTCTTGAAATACTCCCCTGAGAGCCCATTTGCCAGATCTGAAGTAGAAAAATATTTTTACTGTGGGTGTCAGGAAGTGAAATTGCCTAGCCTTGCTTGGAGGTTGTATCAGATGTGTGCGCTGCAGCTGAATTAATCGTACCACTGCAGCCCCAACTCTGCTGCAACTGTAATTTCAACCTGGAGACTAAGCGCAGAATGCTCTTCTTGGAGAACAGCACTGTTTTTTTATTAGCAATCATGAGATTTTATGAAGGAACATAGGTTAAGGAAGGACAGAAGCACGGGAGCACCCTAAATCGTTACTGAGAAATGATCTGGGTTTTATATATTCCTATGTGTAAACTAATGACCTTTAAGCAGCATTACATCAGTAATGGTTTAATTATACTATGAAAACAATTCTACAAGCCTACAGAAGAAAAATCTAGGCATTTTATTTTGAAAAATTAGTTTAAAAATAAAAAAATCTAGAATACCTAGTACCAATAAATCCTTTTATGTAAAGAATTAAATCAGTGTGAATCGATATCTCAACCCAGACCATGGGCACTTTGGTTCAGAGTCCCAAGTTAGCTTTAGGATAATTTATCCCCAAAACCTAGCAAATAGTCTTTTTTCTCAATCACAACTGAAAAGCACCAGCATCAATCTTTGATTCCAACTCTCCACTGGCCTCATCATTGCACTTCAAAACAGCTGCAGACAGAAAATGGGTAAGGATGTGAAGAACTAGACTTCAGGTCACATTACCTGCTGATGACTATGAAGTCTTGAAGTACTTTTGTCGTGAAGCTTTCCATGTCTCTGAATATAACCACAACTGGCGGAGACAGCCAGAGTCTAGAAGAGGAAGCTCTTTTTTTGCTTGGAGTTTCAGAATCTGTTGTCTTTAAAGCCATTAGTTACACATTAATAAACAGAGCCAGGCAAATAAAAAACCTGCATTACATCTGCACCATTGTAATGCTCCAAAGTGACATGACTGATTTTTTGCTATAGTTGGATTAATTATTAGCACCTAGAATTGCAAATTTTCTTCCTTTTCCTCAGCACTGAGGGAAGTATAAACAAATTTTAAAACCCACATTCAACAAAGCCAGAAAAAGCTCTGTGGGACAGAACTGGTAAAATTCTAGTGGAATTGAGGGAAAAGATTTGTGTATATGGACGTCACCCATTTCCTATATCTTTATCCAGTAATAAAAAGAGCATTTACTCATCAAACTTGTGTTTAACACACTGTTCTGATGAAGTCATCAGAAAATCAGTTCCAACGTTTATTCATGACAGAAACAAACTTAAAACCTCATAAGCCTTATTAAATACAAAGACACAAAAACATTTTGAAAGTTATTTTTTCACTGCTTGTCAATACAGTGTGCTCTGTGGATGACGTAATGGCACATCATCATTACTACGGTGCCTATGACAGCTGTTCTTTCTTTAAGTTTTGTTCTAATAAAAAAAACATCTCAGCACCCCTGGGAGAAAAGCATCTGACATGTAACTGATACTCCACTTTAAGCTTCTAGTTCTGAATTAAACATGATAAAACAGTACTCTGCTTGTTTTTCAGAATTCTGATATTCATACCTCATCAAAGACTAACTCCACATTTATTATACATGTTGCAATCTCAGTTTTTCCTCAGTATTAAATGAAAAGCTAATCGATGACATTTTTTTCACCATAGTATAGAAATTTGAGTTATTCCACTTCTTTTTAGAAAGCATTTAAGGGTCAGGTATTTTTATAAGCTGTTGATAGAAAAAAAAATCATACCTTTGTTACACTTTCATACCAGTTGATAAGAGAAGTCATTGAACAACGTATTCTATTCTGGGAAACCTGCACAGAGTCCTCATCTTCCAATGAGTCCACTTCTATATAGCAGTTCATCAGCTGCCCCATCAGCTTCTGCATCAGATTTTTTACATCTTCACAACACATTTTTAGACACACAGTAAAGACATTTGGTTATTCAGTAACACTTCTCCAACTTGTACTCAAAAAAATTACCCCAAGTTATCACATACTATTTTTCAGTTTTCTAACAACTGTTGTTCCCTCTCCAGAAAGCCTGCAAGTATTTATAATGCATGCGTTGCTAAAAATTATCCTATTAACATGCTTAGACAGCAACAACTCAGGTGAAGTTGCTGGCCCTGCACCTTTTCTGAACCCCAACCACATGCTATTAAAGCGATCTAAAGTAAATAAGGCAGCCAATCAACAGATCAGGGAATGCTGACATAAGTAATTTTAATATTTTGCTTACAAAAATAAAGAAGGAGAAAAAAAACAGAGTGTGACAAAACCTTATTCTCCCCATTCCCTCACTGTAATAACAGGACTGTACGCATTTACAAAGCGGAATGAGTACATAGCCTGTCCATTAAAACAACAGGAAAGCCAACCTACAATATCAACATGCAATACACTAAGCAGTACGCTCTTGACATTTATGCTCCAACCAAGCAGTATTTCAGACTTCATTGTTTTAAACAGAACTGGATACCTCTTAAAATGCAGTAGGCATTGCTACTGTGTTGACTTGTAATCAGGCACATGTTTAGAATTTCTTTTGGATCCCCCCCATACCAATACTCTTATATTTGGGGGCAAAATCTAGAATTTCTATTTAATTAATATCTTATTCAGATTAAGAAGCTATTGCAGTATTTACCTGGGCAATCTTTGGCTTCCAGCAAGGCTATATAACGAGTAACATTATTCCGAAGGACTTCTGAGAAACTTCTAAAAGTCAAGTCATGATCTGTAACATTTACACCTAGAAGAAAGACAATTTTTAAGGGCATTTTTTCCTGTCAGTTGTGACCACTGTGATTGAGTAATAAACCGAACAAGAGAAAAAATTCAGAAGATACTTCAAATGTTCCAGGAAGGAATGAAAAGCACCACATCACTTAAGATGAAAGATGAAAACTAGCACAAAATTAGACAGAGACATTAATACCAGCTGATAAAAAGCAACAGGGGATCACTGCAAAGATACTATGAGTTAGTCTGTATTTATATGAACTACTCAATATTTACTTCCCTTGTTAAAACCCTCAGTCAACCAAAAAAGAAGCAGCCCTGCCAGATGGCAATTCACAGCCACCTACAAAAGTTGACTGACTACCTTCCAGACTCTGTGAGTGCTCATGTGATATATGTGAAGTATGGGCTTGATTTTAGGTTCTCTAAAACAATCCACTAAAAACACAATCAGGTTGCCTTGAACCGGGTCTAGGATTGCAATTACAGCCCTTTAAAAGTAAAGGGGAGGAAGACAGATAAAAAATGAAATACTTCAGAACTTTTACTAGCTTCAGTAAAATGATCTTCAACTAGTTTCTTCACCCTCTGCTTCTTTTCCAATGTAACGACACTGCTTTCCTACTTGTAAAGATGCATTGCAAGTACATAAAAATACAAAAGCTGTTAATTCCACAGTTAAGTCATAAAAATCACCTAGCCTGCTGGAAGCAGAAAGGGGCCCAGATTCAAAGCATCTCCAGCGCATAAAGAAAAAAAAAAAAAAAACGACAAATCACTACCAGCTGCCCAAGATAGATCTTTAGGGAAGGTGTTAACCTGAACACCCTATTATGCATATAGACAAAAGGGAAAGAGGTGTTATCCAGCTTCCTTCTCCCAGCCCAATCTCACTGCTTAACACTTCTGAAGCTGATATTGCTCACAGTATATGTTGAAAGTCAGCAATATATTTTGCTTTGATGTGTCAGTTTCAAGCAGATGTACAAAACAAAACACATCTTACAAAAATTACCTAAGACAAGAGCTGCAGCAGGGATTTCTCTGGACTTCATCTGACAATTCCATTTTGTTGTCTTCTCCTGGAACTCCAAATGAGACCGCCTCAAAAAATCTACTAGGTTATCAAATAACTGCTTATTCAAATCTTCCTGTATTTGCTGTAAACAAACACAGATATTTTATTTATAAAAATGTGGAACCTACCCCTTTCCTGCATAATTTTTAATCCTTAAAGCCCAAAGGTAAAATTTTAAGTAACATTAGGTATTTTTGTGAACTATAAACATGGTAATTTATTCAGTATGTGGCAAACACAGACATTTCCCATCTTGGCACTTCTGGTCAAATGCCTCAACAATAGCTTGGAAAGTAAATGAGCTTAACTGTTGTCACACTACAGGCTTTAAAGAAAGAGAAAAATACTGAAAAAGTGACATAGGAATAAAGCAATATAATTAGTTTCTGGAAGAATGTTCATGAAGATTCCTGTATTCCGTCTTGGCTTACAAAACACCTGTAAACATTTTTCCAAGAAATTTGTATGAGAACAAACATTCAATTTCTCCAAATCTAGTTCAGGTTGAATGAAAAAAAAAAACAACAATAAAGCAAAGCTTAATGTGTGCTCTATAGAAAAAAAACTAAACCACATGACTGCCAAATTTGCTACACTGTCTTTTATTCTTCAGGATTATTTTCATAAAATAATATGTATATGCAGGAATATATGAAAAGGTGAGAGAAAGCAGGGAGAGATAAAACTTTTAAAGGCAGAAATACAGCTGCAGCAGTATTTCTTCTACTATGCATATGCCTTTCAAAATGTCTCTCTAATCCAATCTGTAATCTGTAGCCTAGTGCTACAATAAGACCTCCCTCATTCTGTGAAGTTCAGGAGATCAATACATACTCTGGAACACAGATATTAGGAACAAGATTAAATCCTTGCCCTCAGTAAAATCATCACCAAGATTTGTTTGCAACAAAGAGTGACTCACACAGCAGTGAACTTAATTTTAAATGCAGTGGCAAAGGCTGTCTCTAGCAGCCTTGATGAAACAGCTAGGAGTTAAGGAGATTGCACGCAATGCCTGCTCAAAAAGCTGAGCGCCATTTCCATTATACATACGAGTTCCCGTTGCTCCCTTCCACAACTGATAAATCTGTGCGCAAAGTAATTGTACAATTTTCACCCTCTATTTCTTAAAAAATATTCTTCTGGTCTTTCTGATGTTGCTTGTGCACCTCTGAGCTCCCACCTGATAAATTCTATGGCAACTTGGAAGAAAGTGTAACATGGCATTTTAAGGGAAGTTTACACTATCAGCTTTGTAAAAGCATTTCCACAGCTCCTGTATTGCCATATATCCCACAACAATCCTCTGAACTTCTGCTTCAGAATACACCACACCTTGACCTTCTTCTGATTGTTATTGTACACATTTCCACTAAGCTATGCTAACAAGAACTCGAATCCTTACTTTGCACAGGTATGCTGTGTATTACTCCTTCCAATGTGCACTTGTGAAGATGAAGTTCAGTCTGCCATAACACTACAAATTTATTTTCCTTTCTTAAAATCTGTCAGTTTTTTCTTGTCAAAACAGCTTTGTTACTGGCACCATTTTGGTGGTGTTTCATAAAGTACATTAGAATGCTCTGCATCTCAAGTTACCAAGTCATGTACATGCACGACATGGCATACTCTGGAAAAGTCGTATGGATGGAAAGTTCTGTCCCTCGTTTGGTCACGATTATCAGTTGTGTGGACTGAAAACTATTATCAGCACCATTAGAGCTAAAATTACTGTTATGGCCCTGTACTTACTACACTTTCTGTTTCTAACCTGGATTCTGGTAATGCAACAGGAAGTCCTCATCTTACAGGAAGGGAATGCTTCTAAAAGTCCATGAAGAGATATGCCATATAATAAGAACATTTGCAAGGCCACTGCTGACAGGAGGCATCAGAACTGAGATACCTTGCAGTACTGAAACAAAAAAGGTGCAAAATTCACCTTCCAAAAACGAAGGACAATTCCGGCAGTACCTCTGCCAGCTTGTCATATTGTGAGAAGCCCCAGAGGATATCATCACCAGACAACAGATAGTGCTGCCATCATCACAGCAGTTTATGATGTACATACAAAGGCAAGAGTGCTCGGCCAAGAAGTACCTGGAGGTCAAGTCCTCTTCACTCTTCAACACCTCAAGTAGATACCAGAGAACTGGGAAAACACCAGCACATGCACATGGCATGCCAACAAACCATCAAGTGGCAGTACCTGGGCAAAACCTCTGGAGAACACTTTGCCAGGGTCCCTCTGCATGCTACCAGAATCCCCAGAATTCCAAACTAGCAAGCCATGCACTTCCCAGGTACTATACCATGGATCAGGCTTACTACACCAGGCTCTGAAGTATGTAAGAAATAAAATCCTGACTGAATAGAGCCCTCACCTACCTGCTCTGACCTCAGAGATGATGCCTCTTTGAGCAGCTCAGACTAGAGACTTTCTAAGGTCCCTCTTAACCTGAATTATCGCACAACTCTGTATGTAAGAACAATTACCACCTCCAAGTTTGCCAACAGTGGTACAAATGGATGACAATTCAAAACTCAGCAGAAAAATCAGATAACCCAGAAGCTGAATAAAGAAAGTTTAATGCATAGCAGCAAAAGTAATTGCAGGCAACATGCTCTTGGGAAAAAAATCAAACTCTAAGGCAGGAACTATCTTCTATGAGGAGAAGGAAGAATAGAAGAAAGTGTTTGACAAACTCCTATCAACCTCAAGTGAAAACAAAGGGAGGAGATTTAGAACAGGTAAGAACAATGATTTGCCAGGTGGAAATGGCTCTATGCTTCTGAAGGGAGGCTTTTGCTACGACAGGCGGAGCCTACTTATCTGTGAGAGAACCTTGCAGAGCACTAGGAAAGGAAACGCAACAAAACTTCAGCCTGAAAGTCCTGCAACCACCATTGGTGAAGCATTGTCTCAAAAGTCTTGACAACACCGTGACAAAGAAAGAAGATCCAAGAAAACATCTTCCAGAAGTAGCTGCAGGATGTCATCTTCCCTACAGTGCACTCTGTAGCTGACAAGACAGTTTCTGGTCCAGCTGCCAACATTACTACCAATGCTGATAGCTAAGCCATCAAACTGAAGCAGTTGGCAGGAAGACATCAAATATATCTCCACAAACTTCTGTGTGTTCGCTGTACCAGCACTGTGATGTGGTGTGCTGCTTTGCTAGTTATGGTTTGAAAAGAGTGCTGACTAGTCATAGTGAGCTGGATCATGGAACAGCAGGAACAGAATTAAAGGAATTTATGAGTTTGGCCCAAGGGTCCAGATTGTAAGCTACATCCAGCTGGCTTCCATCATACATCCTAAAACAAACTCCAGGAAAAAATTTTTCTCATAATACCTACAGGCCAACAGCAGGCAGAGTAATATGGAATACTTGCCCAGAATCCTTGACACTGAATAGAGGAAATCCCTGCTGTACAGAAGTAATTATTCATACTAAAATATAAGCCAGCTGGCTATTGGGATGCAACAACGGCATGCCGCCTAACACACAACAATTAGGAGGCCACAGTTCAGTATGAAATTAACTCTGATCCCCACCAGGCAACCCCACCTACACTGACCATACTAATTCAAGAGACTATGCTGCAGTTGTGTTATTCAGTATTTGACCTCCATGTGTTTGTATTCATGTGAATCCTGGGCTGCTATAAATTGTGCAATAGTGAGGTTAAGAGCAGCTTAGAGTCCTCGGAGGGCTGGTAACCACAAAACTGAATAGAAGGTAGAAAACACCAGTATGCCAGGAGTAAATTAAAAGGACATTAGTAAGAAGAGAAGCTAAGAAGCAGCAGCTTGAAGAATCAAAAGCAGGTAGATCTGTGGTTAGAAATAATGTGTAATAGATGAATTTATTTTTAATATTTTATATTCTGGACAAGGATTTCAGCTTTAACAAACTGTGCTTTTAAGCACATAGAAAAGATCTCCAGAAACAAAGCAGCAAACAGCATTGTTATAAAAGCAAAACACTGCTTTAGAAATTGGTGCAAGACTCACCTCTGTTTCGGATTTGATTTGATTCCATAATGACTGACAAGTAGCCAACCGCAACTTGCTATCCCCCGACTCATTGTTTGTTTCTCTGAAATCAATAGCTAGAAAGACACAAAGCAAAGGCAAACACAAGTAAGACTATTAAAATAGCTTTGCCTGAGAAGAAAACAAAACACACAATTGAAACAAGAATATCTTAATATTCGTATATATCCAAGGGAGATGACTTTTCTTTTAGCCAATTAATTAACTACTGGTATATGGTACAATAAGTGAAGGAACAAGCAGAATCTATTACCCAAGCATGCAGGCAAAAGGTAAAGAACTGGCTTCCATCTAAAGCTCCAGATGAGCTAAAAGCTAAATCAAATAGCTTTTATTATTAAAATTAAAAAAAAATGAAAAAAATGTATCTTTCTCTTGCTTCAGAAAGTTTTGTGGGTGCCTTCCACCTATTAAATATTCAATCCTCCTCCACTACTACAGTCAAATGTGAACCATAAAAGTTTGCGAGGATACACAAAAATCCTTTCTGTTCCCCAGGGAAGATGCATCTAACACTAATTTCCTGAACATAATAAGGTATACTGGGAAACGATTGTCAGTTTACATGAGATACAGATCTATTTATCTATTTTTTAATACATTTAACTGACACAACTACGCCAGCAAAACTTTTAAGAGCAAACAAGACCTATAATTCTGGCTCACCTCTAAAACTGTCACTTCTATACGTGTTCAGTATGGAAAAGTATCAGATCCTTTCTGGTAAAACAGTGCCTTGACATTTTCAGAACAGATCTGGCTTCCTAGGTGCTGCTCTGCCTCACAGATGTGAATACAGAGACTCTCCACAAGCTTCCAACTAAGAAGGGACAGAGCTGGGAGTAATATAGGAGACTAAATAGAAACTAGTATAACTGAGTGAGATGTTTTTTTTTTCCTCTTCCCCCTCCACCCCCAGCCACTCTCCATTTTCCTTCAAAAAAAAAAAAAGCACAAGGCTTGGAACCATTCTTCTACTCCCAGCACATATTTAGCAGGCCTGGTGTAGATTTAAAGCTTCACTAACACCTCCTGGAAGAATGCAAAGACTAAAAGTTAAGTAAGCAGCCTGTTAAATGTTGCTATAAAGGGACAAAACCAAAACAATTAAATTTAATCAAAATAATTGATTTAAAAACCAGTTTTTTGTTATTAATATCTATCTAGTGACATTCAATGGAGCATCAGCAAGTATCTGATATCTAGTAAAGAACCAGTTGATGAGTCCACTCAATTTTCCAAAGTATTAAAATCACCCACTCTGCTCGGCAAACAAACAGGCATCCCTCATTCTCCATTCCCATCCACTCCCCTAAACTTACACCTCATTTGTATTCCTAAGCAAAATCGATTAAAATCTATAGCTCACTCCAAGAGGTTTTTAACTAAAGAAAATCCAGCCACCATGTTACTGGCAATACACCAAGGCATAATATTCCTTTCATACTACCAAAACAGAAACTATAGGTGCAGATATGCACAGGTCTTATCCATTACTGATACTCTCAAGTTTCACAACTGATGTACATCAAAGTATTATTTCAAACTTCATCCTAAACAACTGCTTTGAACAGCCAAACAAGCTCATCTGTCTCTCTTTTAAGGGTAGTTCAGGCAAACGTGTTTTTCTGTCTCAAAGCATTTACTAACTAGGACATTTTCAGTAGGATTTATCCAAGCATTACTGATCTTGCAAAAACTGAACCACAATATCCAGTAAGGAGCAAAAATCTCCATGTCGTTTAACTGCACTTGTGTGGTGGTATGACCCTATCTGGAGGCCAGACTCCCACCAAAGTCACCCTATTACTCCCCTCTTAGCTGGACAGGGGAGAAAATATCTATTGAGCAGCTTTGGAGTCAAGATAAAGACAGGGAGAAATTCCACAATGACAGTCGCGGGCAAAACAGACTCAACACAGAAGAAAGGCAACAAAACCCTCTCATTTATTACACTACATGACACTGAGAAGCACAGAGAAACTTTTCTGGTTACTTCTCTGTATTGAGAAGTACAAACAGCTCTTAAAAAAAACACCACCCCC
>VXBZ01012775.1:180080-234182 GCA_013399135.1 Heliornis fulica | reverse complement strand
AGCTGTGACCTTCCGCATGGCGGCGCGGCCATGGCCGCCTGTTCCTTTCGGAGAAGCATCGCTTCCCAGGTAAGCCGCTCCCTCTCGCAGCTTGCACAGAGAAGGGCTGCGCCATAACGGAGGCGCCCTTTGTACACACGCACGCCTTTCTCCCCGAGCTCCGTACACTGGATCCGGCCCGTTGTCAAGGTGCTTAGCGTGAGCTCTTCTGCCCGCCCCTTTGTGGTGGCCGGGTGCGGGCGGGAGCGAGCGCGCTCCTCCCCTGCGAGCAGGCGTGGCGGTGGCGGCTGAGGGCGGTTCCTCGCCAGCCGGGCCCTGGGCGGGAACCCCGGCGAGGCCACGAACCTTGAGGTACACAGCCAACCCCACAGGCCTAAACCCGCCGGCAGTTAAGTCAGGAGACGCTTCGATTTGAAGGCGGGAAGTCGGCCGCTGGTAGCTTGTTAGCGAGGCCCTGGCATAGTGCGGGTCTCCCCATGCCCCTCGTTAAGCAGGTGCGGGGTAAGCCGTGTGAGATGTGGTTGGTCTGGATTCTTTAAGGTTTCTTTGGTTTGTACTGCATGTTTGTCTGCATTGATTGCAGTAGTTACGTTTGCCTTTGGCAGTCTGGGCTGAAACTTGTTTTCAGACATAAATGTTCACAGACTCACAGAATGTTAGGACCTCAAGAGATCATCTAGTCCAGCCCCCTGCCTGAGCAGGATCACCTGGATTAAATCACACAGGAACGTGTCCAGACTAGTCTTGAATGTCTCCAGAGCAGGAGACTCCACAACCTCTCTGGGCAGCCTGTTCCAGTGCTCTTGTCACCCTCACAGTGAAATAGCTTCTCCTCACGTTGACATAGAACTTCCTATGCTCCAGCTTGGACCCATTTCCCCTTGTTCTATCACTGGCCATCTCTGAGAAGAGCCTGGATCCATCCTCCTGACACTCACCTTTTACATGTTTGTAAACAATGAGGTCACCCCTCAGTCTCCTCTTTTCCAAGCTAAAGAGACCCAGCTCCCGCAGCCTGTCCTCATAAGGAAGATGTTCCTCTCCATCATCTTGGTGGCCCTGGGATGGACTCTCAAGAAGTTCCATGTCCTTCTGGAACTGAGGGGCCCAGAACTGGACACAATACTCCAGGTGCAGTCTCACCAGGGCAGAGTAGAGGGAGATAAGGACCTCTCTTGACCTACTAACCACCCCCCTTCTAATAAAAATGTTGCTTCCCTCACAAGTATTAAAATGTGAGTGGTGTTTTTCACAGATCTTTTTCTTTGTGTGTTTGTTTTCTCTTAAGCCACTTTGTTCTTTATTTCAAATTTAGCTTTCAAAGGTTTTGGATGTGCCGCCAGAAAATTTAGTAAAGTCCATATCTGTAGTTCCCGTCTCCAAAAAACGGTAATGTTTACATTCTATCTTGCATTGTTCTATGATGGTTTTATTATTTTCTGTTGCTATAGCTTAACAGGACTTTGGGGGAAAAGAAATACAGAGAAAACAAAGTTAAGCTAATACAGCAATCCAGTTATAATAAGATACCTAAATAAAAGTAAATTTTTTTTTTAAGCAAGCTCAGAACAAATATAATTGCTTAAAATGCTGTACAAATTGTAGGCAGTGCTTGAACAGTAAATGGTTTATTGCTAATGATATGAATGGGAAATTGCTATGAACTAATGTGAAGTTATGGTTTGGTTTTTTTTCAGTGTCCTGCTCAAGAGTTGTAATAATACTGGCAAATAAATTACATTTATTCATGAGCATAATTTTTGTTTATTCTGAAATTGTGTTCTCAAAATGTCTGCTTTCTTTCTGTATTAGACCAAAGGTAGTATTTGACCGTTTGTTGCATCTTTCTAATGTAGTGAACTTCCAGGTACCTGTGACTGGGTTACGCTTGGCAATTAGATGTATACACAGAGTCAGCTTGGATCTGTGAAAACTACCTGTCATTTCAACAGGGTTTTTTTTTTTGCATTTTCTTTTTTTCAGGCGTGTTGCTGATTTCCAGCTTTCCATTGCTTCTATAACAGAAGACAGTTCTAGTGAGTGCTTAACACAAGACCCTAATCTTCAAGCTCAGAAGCTAGCTGAAAGGGTATGCTAATGAATTAATCATATACTTATATACTTATGCAATAACAAACTTATAGACTAAAGGTGTAACAAGCACCATAGGCAAATAGTACTCTTTTTCCTAGCATCCTTTTTTGTCAAAGGGTTTAATGACCACACCTAGTGTGTTTGTACACAGAACCTTCACAGGGAGTTCACAGAATTGTAGGGGTTGGAAAGGACCTCGAGAGATCATTGAGTCCAAACCCACTGCCAAACCAGGTTCCCTAGAGTAGGTTGCACAGGTAGGCATCTAGACAGGTCTTGTATATCTCCAGAGAAGGTGACAACACAACCCCTCTGGGCAGCCTGTGCCAGTGCTCTGTCACCCTCACTGTGAAATTCTTTTGCCTATTGGTGTGGAACTTCCTGTGCTCCAGCTTTTGGCCATTGCCCATTGTGTCCACTGGAGAAGCAGATTTAGATAAGGTTCTTGTGAAATTACTTTTTTAAAATAGTTTGAGAGTAAATAGTATTTGTGAAGTTAGGAGAATATCTAAAGAGTATGACATGGTCTGTACTGTTGCCCAAAACTTGAGGAAGAAATTGAGTATGCAGTGGCTTAGGAAACCAAAGACTGCAAAATCTAACACTAGGATGGCAGTGGATAAATTTAGCCCATGGGACAAACAGGTCAGACTTTAAAATCCTGTAGTGCTTGAAATTGAAGTTTCCTAGACTGGCAATTTTTTCAAGTGTGTGGAAAAGGCTGTAGCCAAGGTGTTAAGACTACAGTATGAAAAAGAAACCATGTAGAGAACAAGGTCTGTAGAAGTGACACCAACCTTGAAGGAAGGGAAAGAAAGAAAAATTGGAAGAATTTGGCATGCATAAAGTTGGACAAAAGTGGGATCAGAAAGGTTATGCTAAGGTTTGAGGGGTTGAGTTGGAAAAAATCCTTTGCAGTCTAAAAATGTGTTGTGGATGCAAGCACAGAAGAGTTAATAAACTAGGAACTTGTGGCAGAGTTACTTGCAAAGAAGAGCTAGATTGCATAATGAAAGTATGAACAAGATTCTTCATCTGCATGAGAAAGAGCAAGATTGAGAAAGAATCAGTTGGGTTCTTGTATGATCAGGAGTTTAAAAGGGCAAATAAATCTAGTTATAATACTATTGAGGAGTTAAACAATTTCTCAATGTCGTTCTTGACTGCTGAGATGTTGAAGACATCCAAATCTTGGACCAATTCTTGTAACAGATGAGTATTCTGACTCAGGTGAAAGAAGAATTGAGTGTGCGCAGATGTAGAGCCAAAGGTTCTGAAACATCTTAAAGATGATATAGAGCTATAAAATAATTCAGGTTGGAAAGCGCCACAGAAAAGTATTTGTTTCCATCTGCAACTCAGCACAGGTTGTTAAGGGGTTTTAGATGAGGTTGCTGAGAACTTTTGAAATCCTGTCATGTTTTGAAAGCCTCCAAGGATTTGACAGCCTCCCTGGGCAATCTCTTCCAACAACCATAACATCACGGAACAATTTTTTTTCCTTCTGTCTAGTCTGTCACTTTTAAAACCAGCCGCTGTTCCCAGTGTTTAGAAAGCTGCAAATTGTCTCTTTCTTTTCTGTGGCTTCTTAAATAAATTTGGGACACTTAGCCCTACATCTTTACATGGGAGAGTAGTCGTAATAGTAAAGGACAGGTCATCACTGTAAGTCCCAAAACTGAATAGACCATGCTGGTTTAGACAAAGGAAAAGAATTCCATTAATCTCTTAGAATTTGTTGGGCACTGTTTAGACTGGTTATGTCATCCACAAAGAAGGTAAGCAGTGTAGAAATTAGCAAATTGTGACTACATAGCAGAAACCAGACAAGATAAAAATGTAGGCATTGTGATACCAGGTGAAACATAATATTCTGTGATGTGCTGGAAACTGTCTGCCAGAAAGGTCAGAGTGGACTTGTTTCCATGAGCTTTTGATTTCATCTGGCTGGTTGGTCCTTGGTTTATCTTTGGACTCTTAGTTCCTTGTGGAGGGGATGTTGTGTTGTGGCGGTTTTTGTGCCTCTCACATCATAGTGTCATTCTGTTCCAAACCTTAGGCATGGGACGATCTGGTTACCACAAGGCACTTGGAGGAGAGGTTGTTAAAGCTGTGGAGAGGGCAGATGAACACTCAAAGAGTAAAAATGCTGACATGACAGATGACAGATTTTGCAGAAAATGCTTGGCAGAATAGTATGGACAAAGTCCAGTGGGAATTTCCATTTTCTCTCTGCCCTGTAACATAAGTAAAATGACTTCATAAAATGAAAAGGTGAGAAATTCAGGGTCAGTACAAGAAATATATTTTCATGTAGCTTGTGCGTATATGTTAGAATTTGTTTTTATTGGAGCCTGTGAAGGTTAAAGACCTTCAAGGGTAACCATGATTTCATCCCCTGGTTAAGTTGGTGTCTTAAGCTGGAGATGTAGCACGTGAGTAGAATTTCTTCTTTATGCTGATGAGCCTCAGTAGGAATGTTTAGCTTGCCTTTCTCAAAGATATTAATCAAGTGATGAAGTGATTGCATTGTCTTTTTTATGCTTTCCATCAATTTTTTATAAATTATTTTAAAAGATAATTTAAGAGTTGTCAGGCCTGTTCCAATGCCTGACAACCCTTTCAGTCAAGAAATTCTTCCTGATGTCTAACCTAAATCTCCCCTGGTGCAGTTTATAACTGTTTCATCTCATCCTATCACTTGTTACCTGAAAGACGAGACCAGCCCCTACCTCTCTGCACCCTCCTTGCAGGTACTTGTAGAGAGAGACAAGGTCTCCCCTCAGACTCCTTTTCTCCAGACTAAAGACCCCCAGCTCCCTCAGCCGCTCCTCGTAGGACTTGTGCTCCAGACCCTTCACCAGCTCTGTCACCCTTCTCTGGACACACTCCAGCATCTCAACATCCTTCCTGTAGTGAGGGGCCTAAAACTGCTCTCAGCACTCGAGGTGCAGCCTCACCAGAGCTGAGTCTAATGGGACAATCACTTCCCTACTTCTGCTGGCCACACTATTGCTGATACAGGCCAGGATGCCCTTGGCCTTCTTGGCCACCTGGGCACATTTCTGGCTCATGTTCAGCTGGCTGTCAACTAACCCTCCCAGGTCCTTCTCCTCCAGGCAGCTCTCCAGCCATTCTGCCCCAAGCCTGTAGCTTGGGGTTATTGTGCCAAAGTGCAGGACCGGGCACTTGGCCTTGTTGAGCCCCATAAGGTTGGTCTCTGCCCATCGATTCAGCCTGTCCAGGTTCTTCTGCAGAGCCTTCCTGTCCTCCATCTGATATACAGTCCCACACAATTTGGTGTTGTCTGCAAACTTACTGAGCATGCACTCAATCCCCCCGTCTGGATCATTAATGAAATGATCCATTTGTGATAGCTCTAAAGCAATAAATAACATTTAATGTTTGTAGTGGATTAAATTCAGATTTGTAGTGGATTGAATTCCAGTTTTCTAATTTAGCTGGCTTTGTCTAGAGTTCCTGTTTTGTTTTGTTCTTTTAGCTAAAATGTGATGCTGTAGTGAATGAAATCAGCACGGGTCCTGGAACAGTGAACTTCACAATAAATAGGGAATTACTGGCGAAGGTGAGTACTATATTGCAGGTGAATTAAGGTCAAAATAATTTCCTCAGTGTAAAAGTATAGAATGCTTACTGCTGTCTTAGGTATTGTCTGTGTAAAACTGTCTTTTCTAATTTCTGAGGAACCTTGTTGCTGATTTATTAGGCCTAGAATTTGGAATGAAGCTCACAAAAATTTATCCTTATGAGGAAACAGCATATCTACTATTCACCAATAAACATAACTCCCCTTTTTCCTCTCTCTTTGAAAGATGGGTTTGGAGTCTGCTTTGAGTTTCTACAGTATACAACTCAAAAGTTTTGATCTTTTGTGTAAAGACTCTTTGTTTAAAATAGAGAAGGATGCTAAAAGATAGGTGAAATAAACATATTCAACAGTAAATATTTCATTATATACTTTGCTTAAAAAAAGAAAAAGGGAAGGAAGACGCATTCCTGAAAGTCCAATGTCTGACTGAAATCAAAAGCTTAATTTGTTAAACCAGTAATTTAATGAGAGGAAGACACCACTTAGTCTATAAGTGTAGTATCTCAATTGTACTTTCTGGATTATTTGCAAGAGCTTCATAAAGATAATTGGGTGGCTGGTATTGTTAGCCTGGGGATTGAATCAAAGCTTTGCTAAACCAGTTCAACTAACTTGTGGAGCAGTCTATGTTGTGGTGGTGTTCATGGTCTTAAGAATGTAAAACCTAGATGTGACACTCATTGATTAGACTAATAGGTCTGTGTGTATATTAAATAATTTGTGTGTGTTTTCCTTGGCTTCTTAGGTACTATAGTAAGAACAGAATTAACGTATTTTCTACAGGCACCACTCCTTTTTTTAAAATGTTTCACTTATTAAATATCTTTTACAGAAGAATTTTAAGGTGATTTTTGAAGTGGGGAGTGGGGGGAAGAGAAGATTTCCCTGAGTAGAGTGAGGTTTCTACTTTTGTTTACATTGTGAAAGGCCTCAATTGTCTTCATGAAGTTTGTCCAGTATGTACAGCTTCCCATATGAGGTTTTGTAGTGTGTTGGCATCAGTGTGACAAACTGATTTGGGTAGGGTATGTCAGGGACTTACCTTGCTGTATGCATGAATTACTGATAGCACAGTCAGCATAGGATTCCTCTTCCCACAAACTGTGTTTGGGATGTTGAGGAAATACTTTAAGGCATTTTACATGGTCCCCAGACTTTCAAAGTAGACACACTGTTGTAGGGACCATCTGCAGTGTCCTTACAGACTTGCAGGTGGGGGAAAGGAGGAAGGACTGTTTGGACTCATGAGAATCAAATATTTGGATTACTTTGGCACTAAAGGAGTAGAAAGCAGGGTATCATTTTGAGTAGAATGTGAATGTATTACTTCTTCAGTTCGACTTAAAGTGACTTGGTAGTTCTGAGGAGGCTTAAATTCTTGCAAGTCTCCTGATTTTTGCTTCCACATTGTATGTACATGCTCTCTTCCAATGGGAAAACAAAATAATATTAGGCAAATGCTATATCTAAAAAGGATTAATTAAGAAATACATTGAACAGTGATGAAAAGTAACTGGAAAAAGGTAGAAATCTTCATCTACCTCATATTCTAGGATGAGCAATGAAAGCAGTTTAGATTTATACTACCAAAGTTAGAAATAGCTATGTCCTTTTTGCCTGTGTCATTTAAACCACTGGTTGATGTTTAAATATGCTGTTAGAGTTGGGAATAATGACCAAACATTCCCCGAGCTCTTGTTGCGGTTTACCTGCAGTGAACTGATGGAGACAATCCGTAGTAGCTCTTTTGTCTCTTAAATTTACTGTAGTGATAATCATGAAGTACTTCTGTGTGACATTTCCTGAAGTGAAATAAATGTGTTCGTGTGTTACTCAGTTGAGCATCATATGTGTGGTAATGCTCGTGCAGTCAGAGCTCATGGGATTTGTTGGCCCTTGGTCATGAGGAGTGTGGCGGAGGTCTAATGTGTCCTATGTGATCTGGCTGTACTGTGAGCAGTGGGTGTCCCCCATATTCACCCCTGGATATAGGACAGGACTGCTAGGAGTTTCAGAGAAATGGCCAAATGCCACAAAGGGAACCTAGGTAAGATATATTTGTGGGAAGATGATCCTTTTGAGGAAGGCCAGAAGTAGCTTTTTTTATTAATTAAAAAAAAAAAAGCCTGTTAAGAACATATGACTGCACAGTGAGATAAATTCTCTAGTCAAGTGTACTGCTTATAAACTTACTCCAATCTGTGGTTTAGTTTGACAAGGTAACTTGTTATTTTAAAATGTGTTACTTGAATTAAACGAGGTGAGTGGCCCTTGTTAGAACCCTCTTTATCTGAGGACTTCCTCATGTTACATGAGGTCACTGTTCTTCCCTTATCCTTGGACTTCCTTTCCTGCCCACGTATTACTCTTACCCTTTCATATTATGTAACTTAAAAAGATCAAAACTAGGCTTTCCACTTTTTAAGTTTACAGCAAAATCAACCTTGATTGTCACCAAAATCTCCATTTATAATGTCCTTATAATTTTAAGTGATGAGATCCACCTTTCAGAAGTTCATGGCATTTTCACCTACATAAGAGATCTTGTTTGCTTGGCAGACCAGACACCTAGTTGCTAATATGAATAAAGATTGTGAGATCAGACCTTTGTGTGACTGGTAAAAAGTTCTGATCACACCTTCTGTTGTTGAAGTATTTTTCTTTTTTTTGTCTTTTTAAAAAATCTATCTTCCTCGTGGTTTAGACTGTGTTGCAGCAGGTGCTGAAAGATGGCTCTGAGTATGGAGTAAGAAGTGAACTTTTCTCTGCAGTGCCTAGAGAAAAGGCAGTGATTGAGTTCAGGTAAGCACATGTGAGGAGTCCTTCGAGAAAAGCTGCCTTGTCTGTTGATTGGTATTTTGCTGATTGATATTCATTGTTGCAGTGTGTGATGCCTGTGAGGCTAAACCATATTTACGATACTAGATTCAGCTGTGTTTGATACTCTGATTTATATGCCAAGTAGAATATAAGTTTTATCTAGGGAATTGAGCCTTTTTCCCAGAATATATTTGTGGTATTTAAAGAGTTCATGTTTCATACTGACCTCCATTAAGAATATTCTCATTTCATGTACAGTATCACTCAGTTTTTAAGTTGGCTTCTTTTATTTTGTTATCAAGAAATATGGTCTTAATTTTCAGCTGCTAACCCATTTCTTTTTTTCACCTTCATACTTTTGCTCCCTGACTTGCTAAAGCAGCCAGACATTTGTCTTCTCAGTTGCTGGCCCCAAAATTTCTGCCCAATGCAATTCAGTTTACAGACACCTGCTCATGGAATCTCTTATATATAATTTTTGTTCACTTACACTCTCTCTGTAGGCTTCCACAGTCAAGGAAAGTAAGCACTTGACTTTAATTTGGAGGGTTTATTTTCTAACTTCCATTTTATTACTGGGGCACAGCAGTTTTATTTATTTATGTATTTTAATTTTTTCTAATTATTTTTGGGGTGGGGCGGAGAGCACTGTTGGTAGAAGAGGATGAGATTTTAGCTACCGATTATATCTAATAAAAGTACAATGAGAATCAGCCATATGTCCAAGACATGTGAAAAGTGAGAAGGTCAAGTCCTTTGTCACTAGTATAGTTGGGGTTTGGGAGGCTCTTTGGTGGAGGGTTGTTTGTGGGATGAGTTGGTTTTCTCCTGTAACCTTGGCTGTTAACTGGTATTGGAGGAGAGACTGGGTGGATAGGAAAATTTGCTGTCTAGAACAGAAACTAGTCAGGGTTTTTTAAGGGGAAAATTTAAAATTGTGTGTTTATTTCCATTTTCTTGCTATATACATTGACATAGAGATCTTCCAGCCTTGTGCACTGAACAAACATTATTTGTGAAAATATGTTACAGCTCCCCTAACATTGCCAAAAAGTTTCACATAGGACATTTGCGATCCACAATAGTAGGTAAGTGTGCATTTAACTGCCTCCTGAAAGGCTGCTTTGTATTCCTGCTTCGCTTGACAGGAGCACTGCTAAGCTTTCACTCTTAGAGTGGAATGCCCAAGCCCCGCTCGGCTTGCTAATTAAAACCCTTTTGCTCATTATGCAGTGAAGAAAAGAGCATGTGGTGTTGCTGGCAGATTTATTAAGTCACACGTAATATAGTTTTATGACTGTGAACATTAAATGAAGTAGTTTAAAACTGATCGACAAAGACACCCAGGGCAGTTTTCTCTGAGGTGTTATTAGACTCCTTTGAATTTTAAATTTCCAATTTACACTGGACTACAGAGCAGTCAGATAGTTATGGTGGCCATCTTGGAAAAAGCTTGCTTTTATAAGTAATTACTTTATGCCAATATTGCTAACTCAGTTGCTATTATTTGTAATGGAATAATTAATAAGCTTATTGTACAGCACTAATGGCACATGGAAAACATTATTTCTCCTTCCTTTTCCTCTCTTACTGTAAAAACTAGTAGGCTATTAGCAGAAGATCCTACAGCTAATAACATATTATTTTTTAATGATATTTAATGTATCATATATAATTCTTAATTAAATAGACTTTATAATTCTACCTCTTCATGAACTGGTAGTGGAGTGAAATTACATATTTTAGGCTCCTTAGTTTCCATTTCTGGACCCTTTGCTATGAAAAAAAAAAATCCAAACGCTCTCAAAGGTAGTGCTGTAGATCAATAGCCATCAGTAAGACTATAAATTGACTACAGAGAATGAAATTCAAAGTAATTAAAGCTATAATATGGTATTACAGTAATAGACAAAGTGAAAGCTTTCTGCATCCTTTTACAGCAGTGTTGTAATTAATACGTACACTTGAAGCACAGAAAAATAGAGGAAAGAATGTGGGTATGTTGTCTTTTTAATTTGGTGGTTGTAGCTGTGCTCAGGAGAAAGATAAAGGGTTTTTTTCCTAATAACAGAACCAAGATGTGCTTACATGATATGGTTATGTTGGGAGCATATCAGACACACTGTGTGAAGTGCAGAGCTCAGTACAGCTGCAGCAGTAGATGCAGATTTGGGGCTTGATGTTTTCTATTTAATGTCACAGTTTGTGAACTTGAGTACTTGCTTTACCTCCTGGTATGAGACTATTCCTGACTATTAACAGGAATTATGTGTACTGCCACATATTTGTGAGAATACTTAAAGACTTTAGAAAGTGTTTTTTATATTCACGTACTTCATAGTCTGTGCATGCACATACACGTGTGTTTTTATCACTGTCGTATGGCACCTTTGAAATGCCTGGCTGTTCTTGTCCTGTTCAGAATACTGTTGCCCTTAGTTGTGAAATACTCCACAGAATTTCCTCATCTGATTGCTTTTCCTTTCCATTTTGCATGCTGATCATGTGCAAATTGAAAACTATTCTGTTGGGATGACAGACCACCTACAACTGAATAATAATACCAATTTTGTTTCCTTACCAGGAAATTTTATAGCAAATCTCAAAGTTGCCCTGGGACATGAAGTAAAAAGAATAAATTACCTTGGCGACTGGGGCATGCAGTTTGGTATGTTTTGATACTTGTTTCCCTTGTTCCCTTTTCTACTGTGTAATATGGTCTAGGTTTCCAGCTTCAGTTTGTGCAGGCCCATTGGATTCACTCTGGGTTCATAAAGTGTTTCCATGCATGTAATGTGTAGTTAATCTCCTTAAAATACAAACAGAACAGTCCAGACTGATTCATCAGCAGCATCACCTATGCTACTGTACAAGAAATAACAGGAGGAAATTTACTCAACAGTGCCTCCATCCCTCAGCAGCTTCTCTCTCAGATAATTACGTGTAATGTGGGATATATTTTTAAAGGGCGGTATAAATATTTTCCGCGTGTGCCAGTTACCCCTGTGGAGCTGCCATAGCTGAACAGACATCTGCTGCTGCTTTCAGACAAAATGCATACACATATTTACCATAGTTATTGCATGTCTGCTATACTACTGCTTTCCTTACTCAGATTCTGCATGTGTAACAGCTGTGGAAGAGCAAACTTGCTAACTTACCTATGCCACACTTGTACATAACAATGCAGCAGTTGTAACAAAATGTCTATTTTGTATATGGTTGTCTTTGTGTGTGTTGTGGAATGTTCTTTACCTGTTGGGGTTTTTGTTTTGTTTGGGGTTTTTTTTGTCCTCTCTGGTAATTAGTTCTTTGTCCGTACAGCAATAATTAACTTCCACAGCAACTGTATTTTGGCAGGTTGAGGCCCAGTGAGTTTGTATCTTTAAAGATATCCCAACACTTCTCCCAAAATCTTCACTTTTCCTTTAAAATGCAGCATAAATGAGGTGTGTAGGTGGAGAAAGTGCAAATGAATAGGCTCTGAAGACTATCAATCCTGCATGTGTGGACATTTGCATGCACACACATACATACACACTTGTACCTCTTCTGAAATGTCCATTCAATAAATGAAAACTGTAGAATCCTCTCACACGCAGCCCAGCATGGGTTGATATTAATTTCCTGCATATCCTTCATGTCCAGTTGCTGGATCTGTAAATATGGAGCACTGTATGCAGTTCTGGCCTCCCTAGTACAAAACAGACAGGGATCTCCTGGAGAGAGTCCAGTAGATGCCACAAACATGATTAAGGGCCTGGAGCATCTCCTCTGTGAGGAATGGCTGAGTGAGCTGGGGCTGTTCAGCCTTGAGAAGAGAAGACTGAGAGGGGATCTCATCAATGTTTATCAATATCTGAAATGTGGGAGGCAAAGGGAGATGGCCAACCTCTTCTCAGTGGCCTGTGGGGACAGGACAAGGGGCGATGATCACAAGTTGGACCACAGGAGGTTTTGCACCCATGTGCAGAAGAACTTCTTCATGGTAGGGGTGACGGAGCACTGGCACAGGCTACCCAGGGGAATTGTGGAGTCTCCTTCTCTGGAGATATTCAAGACCTGTCTGGATGCCTACATGTGTGACCTGCTCTAGGGAACCTGCTTTGGCAGGGGGGTTGGACTCAATGATATTTGGAGGTCCCTTCCAACTCCTACAGTTCTGTGATTCTGTGATATGGCAGTTGACCCATCCATAAGATTCACATTTCTGTTGGTTTCTGTTGTTAATCTTGAATTTTAAATTGATCCATATTGTCATCTCCTTTTATAATTTCCCCTCAAAACTGATTTTGACATAGGTTTAGGCACTTAAAAAAATACAGTTGTGCTCTCTTCTTCATCTTTGGCTAGTGAAAACTGTGGAACTGCCACACATCTTTTGCAGTAGGTTCTGAAAACAGTGTTCATATATTTATTTTAGATGGCAAACAGTACAATGTCTAGTAAACAATCACTTTTGCTCTTTCAAACCCTTATGCAGTCCCCTCGAGCTTTGCTGGTACCACTGTCTGTGGGGATGTTAATGCATCAACTTTGTGGACAGAGCTGTCTTAAAAACTTAGTATAAATACCCTCCATTTATGTATTCAGATTAAGCGTTGTAGATAGCAAAAGTGTAATAAGTTCAACCCATTCTCCTTTTAGAGTAAATTCCTGGGCTGTAGACAGTTGAGAAAACATTCTTATGACTCTGAGAGCTGTAATAGAATATTTTTTCCTTTGCTAAATTATTTTCTCTGCAGCTCATCTTTCCTGATCCTGTTTCTGATCAAACATCAATTCAGAGCAGAGCTTTGCTTTACTTAGGATTTGTTTCACAGGAATTAAATACAGAATGAGTTCACTTAAAATTCAGTAAATTTCATCATTGCGTATTTCATGCATTTTTGCCCCTTAGACATAATTCTATTGCTATGTTATTGTATAATTAATGTGGCATTGTCAATTAAGCAATGAAATGCAATGTGGTTTAAGGGCTTCTCAACTGACCTAATTCACTCTGTCTTTGCAAACACTAAACTGTTGTCCAAAGTCTTTGCATTAAAATTTTCCTGAATATCAGGAATTTTGTGTATTTTAATACAGTTTCCCAAAGGTATAAAGGTCACAATGCCTGTTACTTACCTGTGTACCTGTTGTCCAGCACACAACTGTTAGGATCATGCTTCTGCCCTAATAGCTTCTACCAAAATGGCTGCTCCCCTCTTTGTTTGGGCTTGCTCAGCTCAAACCTGTGACAGGTTTTATAGCAAATATTATAATCATGGTTCACAAAATTGTAGCATATGAATATTATTACAATGGTCCTTTCCCAGAAGCAGTGCTGTAATTAATGATCTGTCAGCATTTCTATTACAACTGCTATTGTCAGAAGGTTTAAAACTTAATAATTGAAAACATATTTTGCTGAAACATAGCAGAGAGGTCCTCAATCTTTTAGGCAGGTTTGGGGCAGGTTTCTTAAGGTAACAAAGCTTGTGTGGTCACACTGTCTATCCATCTGTCTTCCTGTCACTCTGCTCCTAATAAATCTTGAACCCATTGGCCAACTTCAGCTAGATCTGACCATGAAAAATGTCATGAGAAGAACATGACAAGAGAAGAAATTTCCAACAGAAGAAATTTCTTTTGGTGCTATGACAGTTGTCATTCAAGGAAGGGTAGGAATACAGTGTAATGCCCTCTGGGAGAGAAAGTTCTGTGTTTAGCCTGCCAGCTAACCATTTGGCACATCTAAGTCAGAATCAGTCCCAACACACACTGCATCTTGCCAAAAATTGCCAAGTATAACACGAGCTGGGGAGAATTTGGGGAAGACAGAAACTTGTGGAAGAAAGCATTTGGGATGAATAAAAACTAGTAGCCTTGCTGGGGGTTGAGGTGTGAAGCCAGCATTGAAAAATGGAATATGTAGGTACTCTAGTATCTTAAGAGACATCGTTAGGAAAGGAAGCTCTGATTGCTCATAGAACAAGCTGTACTTAAAGAAACTCCCTATGAATAGGATTAGACTAATTTTATTTCCTGAACCTGATCTTATTTTTCTTACCGAAGTCTGCTGTGACGTCTGTGACGCTCCATGTTTCTAAGGGGGAAGTTCTTGAGACAGTGCTATTAATATTGTTGTGGAAGGCTTTTCAAAGTGGCACCTGCATACCTATTCCTCAGATGCTGTTTTCCACATCAGTCCTGGTCTTTGTCAGCTCAGGAATGAGGTAGCCTTAAAAGCAGCCTCAGGAAGGTCTAAGAGGCTGCAAGGTTAATACTGCTGGATTAAGGAGTAAAAGGGCTCTTGATTTGGATTTCTTGCCCTCTCAAGTGCTGAAGCAAAATTGGATACTTAATAAAAGCTGCATGTTCTCATCATGCAGCAAAAAGTTCCCTTGAAAATATTGCGTGAGTGTTATATGGAACACCATATCGTGTCCCAGTTTCAGTTGTCCTTGAAATCATAATACTGCTAAGGCAGGAAGCAAAACAATTTTTTTGAAAATTGGTTTTGAAAATGTTCTGTTGCTGGATAGTTTCTACTATGTGGCTTCTCATTTACAGCTGGTTGCTGTGTAAAATACAATTTTATCTACAGGCCAGAAACATAAATTTCTTTTGAGGAATTTAATAATTAGTATAGTGTTTCTTACTAGTCACTAGCTATTACAGGATTGGTTGGTTGCTGACTTTTTTCCATGCAGTGGAATAACTGGCCAGGCTTTTGATTGGTTTTGTAGGATACACCATTATATTGTGTAAAAATATAAACTGTTTTATTGCACACAGTGTTAAGATTAGATTGCTTATGGAAACAAAAAACTATATAGTATGAGCTATTGTCTTAACTCTGTATTTAATTGTTATTCAAGGCTTATTGGGTGTTGGTTTCCAACGTTTTGGCAACAAAGAAAAGCTAAACTCCAGTCCTCTACAACACCTTTTTGAGGTAAGTTCAGAGAAGCGCAACTGCCTTTGTTTGCAGAGTGTGAAAGAGGCAGGAGCTGGTACAGAAAGAGAAGATACAGTTTCTGCTGACAGGCATTCAGAAAATGCCTTTCAGCAGTAGGGAAATCAGTGTCGTCACAGGAGGTTGCCCTCTCAGTTGCCCATCATGCCCACTGGCATGGTCCAAGCATTACAGATTGCACTTCTGTGTCTCAGGGACAGAACTGACTCGGTGGGCTATCTGGGTTAGCAGTAAAGATGAAGGTTGTTTAACAGTCTGGACTAACATGGTTTTGATTGTTGGTCAGCTCCATTCAGATATTAGTTAGTACTTGTTTCTTCCTTTTCACCAGTTCATTTGATGGTTCTTGTTTCATGCAGTGCAATGAGCAAAACAGGATTTTGTCAATCTTTTGATGTGTGTGAGTGGTCTTTGGTTGACAGCTGTGGAGGGTGTGCCTCGTGTATGATCCATGGCAGATTGTGCTTTGGCAGGGGGGTTGGACTCAATGATCTCTCAAGGTCCCTTCCAACTCCTGCAATTCTGTGATTCTGTGATTCTGTACTTACCTGCACAAATCCAACAACCATAAGGATAGGGGGACAAAATTTTATGAATAACTAATGTCCTAGTCCTCATCCTTTCAAAGAAAGGTCTCGTGAATGGGGCTTTTTTTCATGTGCTGCACTGCCAAGTGTTCTCTTACCACAAAGCCGGGCTGTGCTTCCCCCTCTGAGCTGGGTGTGAGAACTATTGCTAAATGATGATGTTTAGACAGTATGTCACAAGGTAACTGTTTCATGGAACTGTTTCATCAAGCTTGGCTGAGTTCAAGAAGGGTCTGGACCATACACTCTGGACCGTGCTCTGACTTGGCTGGTCCTGTGTGGAGCCAGGAGCTGGACTCGATGGTCCTTATGAGTCCCTTCCAACGCAGGAGATTCTGCGATTCTATAAATCTGTTTGTTGGTAAAGGAACAAACTGTGGTTGAATACTTGGATACTAAATAGCTAAATACTTGGATACTAAACAGCTAAATATATATTAGGTCAATGGTTTATCTGGCAGAGCAGCTCATTCTGAATTTGCCTGCCGCTTTTACGTAGATAAATGTTGTTCACTTCTTCCCTCATCCCTGAGGCCTGCTCAATAAAATTGACAGATTCTGAACACAGAGGTGGTTTAGAGCTGTAGGACTGATCTAAAGAGAAAATGAAAAGTAGTAATAGTATTGTGGTTGTACATAGCTACATATTATTTAGTTTTGTTTATAATTTCAGTCTGTTCTTAGGTTTTACATTTTGAATACTTGAATTTTACACTAAAGCTTTAAAATGCTGTCTATTGCAGTAGCATTTAGGCTTTATGACCTTAAAAAAATACCTTCAAGTGTAGAGAACAGTTTCCAGTCAAGTTAAAATAGGTTCTAAAAAAGTAGCTGTTTGAGACCCAATTAAGTTTCTCACATATTCACAATTTTAAGTGTTTTTTCAGATGTATTCCTGGTCTATGAAAAAAAAAACTGAGACGTGTTTCGAAGTGGTAGTTTTTCTGCTGTTGTGTGAAACGAATCTTTCCTAGAGTTACTTCAAAAAATAAATTCCCAAGCACAATTTCTATATAAATGTATATATTCTCAACGACATTTTGGTTGAGAATCAGATGCAAATATGCCTTTTGCATTATTTTTGTTTTATAACATCAAAGATTGGGGTGTGATGGTGCTTCGAATGTGTGAAGCTACTGCTGGGGGAAGGGGAGCATTGTTCTCGGAAAGGCTTGAATTTTCCTTCCACTTCAGATTTATTTTTTGTGCAAAGAAAAGCAAACATTAATCTTTGAGGCTTGTCAGCAGTACTGCCTGTTAAAATCCCAGAACATAAAAGGAAGGGGAAAAGTTCAAGAGTTTTTCTGTGAATGCTTTTTTTTTTTCCTTTAATAGGTGGAACCCATTCAAGCAAGCTATTGTTGGCAAACTCATTGAACATTTTAGGACCAAAAATTTTGTAATTATTTTTATCAAGATTACAGTCATTTGAGGATCAAAACTCTAAAAAGACTTAAACAGCAGTAAAATATTTGGGTCTAAATACATAGTGTAACCACTAGTTAATATAATTATTTTTACATAGTACTTTTACTTTTTAAAAACTTTCCTATGGGCTTTCAAAATGCTACACATAGAAAGTAACGAATCATTTTCTGAGCAAATATTCAGCCTTTAGATATAAAGATTTTTGTTATCATAGAATATCTCAAGTTGGCAAAGACACATAATGATTGAGTCCAGCTCCCTGCTCCTTGTAAGACTACCTAACACTAAAGCATATGACTAAGAGCACTGTCCAGATGCTCCTTTAACTCTAACGGGCAGCAGTAAGAACATGTGGCCTTAGTCTTGTTTCAAGATAAGCTTCACATTTTCCTGTTGGAGTTTGGACTACTCACTCATCTTTAAATAGGAAATGTGTTCCTTTAACACAGTTTACACGTTTTGACATTACAAATGTCACCTTGAAATGTATTTGTACTCTTATAGAACTCTGCTTGGCTTATTTTTATTGTAGGAGAGGATTATACTTCGTCAACATTTTTAGTGCTGTTGTATTTTAGGTGTATGTGCAGATTAACAAAGCAGCTGAAGATGAAGACACAAAAAAGCTGGCTAAAGATTTCTTTAGAAAACTGGAGGAACATGATGAGCAGACATTGTCACTTTGGAAACAATTTAGAGACTTGAGTATTGAGGAATACACCCGAATTTATAAGGTACAAGTCACTCACTGCTTCTTCTGTAAAATGGTCTCTCTTTAGCTGTTGCTCCATTAGTCCAACTGACAATGCACAGCACCTTTTCATCCAAGAGATTGCCAAGTAGTGAACTGATTTAGGAGCAGAGGATGCTGTAATGTTGTCGATTCATTGCCTTTCCAGTAAACTTGACAGTGTTGTGGGGAAGATGTTTCTGAATCTGTCAGGTTACGCCTGTTTGGAAAAAGCCAGGTAGTTGATTCAACATCCAGGTGGACTGTCACTTTAGTTGCTGACAGCTTAGATAAATGTTGTTTAATGGAGTCCATGTAATTGACCCTTTGGCTAATTATCCTGTCTCAGAAGCCCCAAAGACATGAGTATGGTGCTAGGCAACAAGGCAGATCAGTGTTAGTCCTTATCTTTGAAGTCAGCAACAACCCACTAAATTTTAGCTTCCATGTAATAAATTATATTAGGAGATGACTCTGTTTTCACACCTGTGATCTCATGTTACAATGCAGAGGTGTGTGGGTTTACTACATGGAGTGTAAGAAATTATAGCAGCAGGAGTTTACAGTAGTAATCGGTGCCTGAGTTACCTGCAGGTTGAGCTAATATGCAACCATCTGTTGCGTACTGTAATCTCAAGAACAGAGCCAGTGCCCACCATTCTGTGGGAGATGTTCATGCCCCTGGCCACAAAAGGAATATTAAGAATTGGAGAAACAGAAGTGTGATACACCTTCTGTTGCTGAACCTAGTCTTGTGGTATTGATAATGTGAAATCATACTCAGGGGTCCATCTGAAAACCAGATAGTCGTTTGGGTTTTTTCCCCACTGCTTTCTTGCAATTAAATTCTGGAATGGGTGCCCAGTTTTGATGGGATTAGACTTTTTTTTCTAACTCACAACTCCGAAGAAGTTTAAGATCTTGTGAGACACAGCCTTGATAATTCTAGTGGAAAGAAGTGGGTATTGGGCTGTGGGTGCAGCTGCATCATAATGGTCACTCATCATTGACCATATGATGACTGGTACAGCTAGGTCCTTCTCTCTCAATTCCATTACAAACTAGTAAGCTGATGGACTGACAGCTTTGTTGCCCTCAGTTAAAAACCTTATCTTCTATACTACTACTTGGCTTTGACAGTTAAGGTCATCCTATCTCTCCTATGTGTACCCTCAGCATTCCTACTAATAGTGATTTCTGTGCACTCAGCAGTGTTTGTGAGCAGCTCCTGCTTTTCTTTCTCTCTTTTTTTTTTTATCTACTTTTAGCATACATTTAAAATGGGATTGATTTCAAGTCCAGGTAACCTCTCTGCAGTTCACTGGTTTTGCTGCCAGCACAGCAAGTTACAGACATACCTCAGAATTTTTATACTAATTGCTCTCTCCAGTTTACTCCTAATTTCTCATTAATACTACATCCAAAACTGAATTAGACCTACAGACATTAATTGTAATGCATCAGTTGATTAGATCAAAATCCAAACATTCTTTCCTTTTAACAATGAAGTGACATTTCTGGAAATAAAATTAATCATTGCACTCCATCTGACCTGTGACACAGACCTATCATCTGACTTAATTTGAAGAAATGATTAGCCTCAATCTAACAATGTTTCCCTTCTTTGATATTCTTGGAACTTTTCAGCGTCTAGGAGTGCACTTTGATGAATATTCTGGAGAATCATTGTACCAAGAGAAGTCCCAGGAAGTTCTAAAGATGTTGGATGATAAAGGACTCCTTCAGAAAACAATGTATGAACTCATTATGCAACCTGTTGGTGTAGTTTACTTAACAACTCAGTTGTACTTCAAATGAAATACGATGAGTGAGGTGTGTACATCATCTAAAGGGAAGAGTTTTCTTTAGATGCTTTTGGTAGCTGTTCTATTAGAAAACCAACATGATTTGTGCAGTCACAGCTAAAAAATTAAGTTTGCCTTTTCTTTTGGCTATCACAGAAGCCTGGCCATGACAAATTTGGTACAGTGGCAGTGTTCAGGTTCCAGTGGCCTTGTTAATCAGCTTGGGAGCTGTGTGTGCCAATTAACGAGCAGAGTTAGACAAAGCCATTGCCTTGATGCACTGCCTGGCTGAACTGGGACTGAAGCTGTAGTCATGAAATGCATTTGTTGTGGGCAGGTGACTCCATGTTATCAGCAATGGTGACAGCAAGCTTACAGGAATAGTCTTCAAAAAGACTTAAAAGATACAGACACTTTAAAAAAAATTGACACTGTCTCAAGTGAAGGGGGGCCTCTGTGGCAAGAGGCCCTCATTTTGGTTCTGACCTCTGTCTTACCTGAACTTTGCTTGTGTTTTGGATCTGTCTCACCTCAGTGTTTTCTCTCAACCTATAGAAAAGGGACAGGAATTGTGGATCTTTCTGAGAAGAAAGACTTTTCATCGTTTTCCACCGTCATGCGTAGTGATGGAACATCACTTTATATAACAAGGCAAGTAAGTCCATCTGTGTTTCATGCTGTTTATTTTCCCAGTAAACTTTTGTACATAATTGGATTTGTAACTGACAGTACAGATTTTGAAGCTTCTTATTTCTGGGATAGAACACCTTGACAAATGAGTAATTGTAACTGGAACTAGCAGTGTAACTGTGATGGGATGAAAATGGCTTCAGGAAAATACTTTTCATCCCCTTAAGCAATCTCTTTCCATAAATCATAATACTTCCTCCAGCTACTGACATTGAAAGCAGAGCTGTGATCTTTTCCCTTATAAACACTTGCCAAATAATGACTGCTTTACAAAGACCTTTGCTTAAAATGTTTATTGGCAATGTGATGCAGAAAAAACAGCTTGCTCAGCCATGTCTTCATTGACTCAGTGGACCACCAGCACTCTACCACCAATTTTATCATTGTTTTCCTGCCTTCTCATCAGCATCCTAAAATTCCTCTTGGGTATTTCAATATGGAAGCCTAACAGTTTCTTTGTGCCAGTAATGTAAATAAATAAAACGGATGTCTTGCCCTCAGGGCAAACTGTGTACAGCTTTTCAAGACAAGGGTATTAGAGAGGAGCTGCAGTCAATCTGCACATTAGGGAGCCTCTCGGTCCTGTAGCTGGATAGAGGCAGGTCTGCCACAGCTCCATGCCCTCAGGTCCAACCAGTAGTAAGGCTGAGCAGCTGTTCGCAGTAGGCACACAAACACACGCATGTATATACAGAGAGCCAACAAACAGAGCAGCACAGACAAAACCACTCAGCACTCAGCTGACATGAATGGCCAATTAAGGTGAAGGTCTTGCAGTATGAAGCAATTTTGTATATGTGTGTGTGTTTGAAATTTTTACATATGTGTACAGAATGTGGATTTCTCTAGTGGCTGAACTTCAACACTCAGTCTGCCCGTTAGCTGTAGAGAGGTGGGTGATGATCCCTTTTGCCAAGTGTCAGGTGATAGGATGAGGGGGAATGGCCTCAAGCTGTGCCAGGGCAGGTTCATTTTAGATCTTATGAGGAAATTCTTCACTGAAAGAGTTGTTGGGATGTGGCATAGGCTGCCCAGGAAGATGGTTGAGTCACCATCCCTGGGTGTATTTAACAGACAGGTAGATGAAGTGCTTAGGAATATAGGAAAAGACAGGTCCGTTTGGACTTTATGATCTAAATTAACTTTTCCAACCATTTGATTCTGTGATTAACTGGCTATCACTTAGTTTCACTTACCTCCAGTACCTTCAGTTACTGGCACCACAGATGCCTGACCTATATGACCTGTAGTCCCCAAGTCTAGTGGCTGATACTTGGACCTCCAGCAAGCAGAAGAGAGCACCCTCACCCAGGGTCATTTTGAAATTGATTTTAATGACAAGACAGGACAGACTGTGCTCATCAGGGCACAAAAGGACAAACCTACTAACCAGCAATTGGTTTACAAGCCACCTGCCCCTTTCTTTTCCTATCTTCGTTTCCTCCCCTAAGCATCCCATAATAAATCTCGTGCAATTGCCAAATGCCCTTGCATCCCATGTATCCCACATCCCTTAGGCAGTAACCTCCCGCAGTCAGAAGGTGACCACTGAGGAGGATTTCAAATATGGAACTGATGGCTTTTCTGTGACAGTCCTGGGAGGGGCTTGACCAAGTTGTGTCTTTGTACTACTTTGTGTTTGAAGATGAGGAGTTGGGTCTCTAGCTTGGAGAAGACTGAGGGGTGACCTCATTAATGTTTACAAATATGTAATGAGTGAGTGTCAGGAGGATGGATCCAGGCTCTTCTCAGTGATGGCCAGTGATAGGACAAGGGGCAATGGGTCCAAGCTGGAGTTCCATGTGAATGTAAGGAAACACATTTTCACTGTGAGGGTGACAGAGCACTGGAACAGGCTGCCTAGAGAGGTTGTGGAGTCTCCTCTGGAGACATTCTAGACCAATCTGGATATGTTCCTGTGTGACTTACTGTTGTGGTTTTGCCCCAGTCAAGAGTGGAACACCATGCAGCTGCTCTCTCTAAAGTGGGGGGAGGGGAGAAAGGAGAGAAAAGAAATTGAAAAAAAACCCAAACCTTGTGGGTTGGGATAAGGGCAGTTTACTGGGACAGCAGAGAGAGAGATGATGATGATAGGACGTTACAGTGAAATATACGCAACTGCTGACGCCGGATGCAGTTTCTCACCGAGCCGCATACCTCAGGCCGTACAGCTCAGAGCTGCGTCCCCAAAACAGTGGGTCCGGGAGCCGAGCGCTCCTCCCCCCACCAGTCACCCTTTATACTGTGCATGACGTAATTGTCATGGAATACTCTCTTTGGCCAGTTTGGGTCACCTGTCCTGGACGTGTCCACTCCCAGCTCTCTGGGTGCCCCCCGCCCTCTCGTTATGAAGAACTGAGAAGTCCTTGACTGCTTGGCAGCAACTAGAAACATGGGGGTGTTATCAGTGCTGCTCTCATCTAACTCCCAAACACGGCATTCCACCGGCTGCTAGAACAAAAATTAACTCTACCCTAGCCAGAACCAGGAAACCTACTCTAGGTGATGCTGCTCAGGCAGGGAGGTTGAACTAGATGATCTTTCAAGGTCCCTTGCAGCTCCTAACTTTCTGTGATGAGCTTTTTGTCATGTAACCCAACACTCAGCACTGCATTAGTCTTCCAGGAGAGGGTTGCTTCTTTCGAGTCTCCCAGATGATTGTCCCAGTAGGAAGAGACCAGACTTACACTGTCCATAAGAACTGTTTCCTCAGTAATTTTCATAGCTGGTGGTGTGAACAAAGTACATGTGTCTTCTTTTTTGTGTAAGTTATACATGGATCCCTCTAACCTGGCAGTCCTTTTCCCTCCATAAGAGTAGGTTGTTTTCCCAGGAGATTGAAAAACAAAGTATGTTTGAGTGACAGTCCAAATGGTTTCTCATTATCTTTTTCAGAGATATTGCTGCTGCTGTAGACCGAATGAATAAGCATAGCTGGGATACTATGATTTATGTGGTAAGTAATTCTAGATTCGCCAGAGACACTTAAGCCTGACTCTGGCCAATAATCCAGGGGGCCTCCTGCTCCCAATATGAATTTGGCACATGGTATTTTGGCAGTAAAACAAATGACCTTACTGCACAGCAACAGTGCCTCAATGGGGCAGTGTCTTTTGGTTTTGTTGCTGTTCATGACCCACAGAACAGTTGAAAAATCAGCTCTGGAGTTTTTATCCCATTTTAAAAATTAATTGCAATTAATTTTAAATTTTAAATGAACTTTTACTCAATTGCCAACGTATTTTATACATAAATGTTGTAATTAATTTTTAAGCAAGTCAGAAAAACCTGTTAGTGTTACAAAGGGTTGTAAAATGTTAATTTAGAAATTTAGAAATTAATGTCTTAAAATTAATGAGTCTATCCTAAAGTCCTGGTATCTTATCTGAAATGTAAATTTTAATGACGTTGAACAGTAACTTGGTTTCATTATGTGGAAATTGCACATGAAGTAGTGCTTAATCAATCTGGAGCACTTGTAGACAGAGAATCTTTTTTGTTTCTTGGTGCAATTATTTTGCTCTTTAACAATTCCAGCAGCATCAGTAGGGAGTAGCAGGATTATCTCCTCACTTGTGTGAACCATTTTTTGCTTTATTATTACCAAGGACATATCACATGATGCTTTTAAATTTTGCAGATTTAGAAAAAAAAAACTATGGTTTTGAAAACCATGTTCTATTTAGTATGTGAAGTCAGTTAGTGACCCGTGGAAAAAAATCTGTGGGTTTCTGAAATGTTCTTTTTGATGTGTTTGGCAATGCACGTAAATCTTCTCTTGCAACTCTTTCAAAAGCCAGTATAATCTTACAATTACCGTGAATCAGGGGAAAGACCATTAAGCATGAAATTAGCTACCCAGCTAGTTTAAAGGGCAACTTCTAGTTAAGTCCCATTTCTCCTTTCATTTTCAGTCCTCAGGAAGTTTTCACTAACCAGTCATTCACAGAGGTGGTGACAGAAGAGGGTTTTTATTACAAATTTAAGTTGGCTTTTATTTTAGTTTTAGCTTGAAATTCTAGTTTGTGAACAGTGACGAAGAAAGAAGTGCAGAAGGATTGGAGTATTTTGTCAGAAAGTGCTGTCATGATTTGTCTCAATATCTACTCACAAAATCCGTGGTCCTCCAAATAGACTTTTAAATGCTGTGATCATGGTCCAGGTGGTGGGGGACACACTGTTATGCACACAAAACAAAACCAGTTTATGTCATGGAAGTGCATAATCCCTTGTAAAACAAAAGAGATTAGTTCAGACCTAGAGGGAACCAGAGGAAGCAGCAAGGCAACTTTGGCCCATCGAGTGAGAATTTATAAATCTAAAATTTATGAAATTTATTGTGAGATCTTTTAGTGAGAGAGATCTGACTTTGTTAGCGGGAGAGAGAGCTTCTCTCATATGTAAGGTGCATGGACAAGAGCTTGAAAGGCTTTATGTGAAGTGCTGTCCACCACTGCTAAGAAGCAGTTAAGTGCTTCATTCACTGCTCTCTCCCTGTCTTGGAACACCAAACAAATAAGGAAATTTGGGTTATTTGGTCATCACTGCGGTCTTTTCTAAGGAGGGGTAAGGGAGTCCTACAGTGATGTAGTAAAAGCAGCTAGGTAGGAAAGTGAACTTTGTAGCAGCAGCTGCAGCTCAAAACACACTGCTTTAGGCCACAAAACAGTAATTGGAGGAGAGCACAAGATGCATAATTAATATGAAAATGTGACCATTTGCACATTTGCGTTTTTTAAATTATGCATCCGACTTGTGATTCAAAGCACCACAAAGCTCTCCAGTGGGTTCTGGAGACAGAGAGCTTAAAGAGGCTCTTTCTGTTTAAAGAGAGCTTTCTAAGCCAGAGGAACCCTAAAGTTTGGTGATGTAAAACATGGAAATATAACAAGAACAGCAAGTGAAAATGGAGACAGATTAAGTGAAACTGAAAAACATAGAGGTTTCATTTCAGTTCATGGGTTTGCCTTCGTGATTTAGGAATAATAATTTTTGAAAATGTAGATTGCTTTTTTTGACAAGATGCATAATTTCATTGCCATAGATTCCAGCTGTTATATTTTTCAAGTGTTTCCTGTCTTCATAGGTCTTAATTCTGCTTGCAGTGGCTTACTGGCACAGTGTCTGTGGTGGCGTGTGTTTATGTGTTAAAAAGTAATCCTGATCACACTTGGAGTGTTTTCTAATATGCACCAATTTTATTCCCTAGACAGATAAAAGTCAAAGTAATCACTTTCAACATTTGTTCCAAATACTGAAGCTCATGGGTTATGACTGGGCAGAAAGGTATGTATTTATAAATCCTAATTATAAACATTTACTTTTTTTAAAAATAATGAATGGGAAATATGTACATTGGAATTTCGGTGCTCTTTTAGAGAGAATCTCCTGATTGTGTCCACCTACCACCATGCATAGTACATCATGTAGGCATTTCCTAAGGAGACAAAGCCCTCAGGATTGTGTGCAACGTGGGCCTCGGGTCCTTGGCACCAAACTTTTCACTTGATAGGTCTGCTCCTGCCGGTCTGCTTTATTTTCCAAGGCAGACAATGCCATGTGTTCAGATGTGAAAACAGCCCTATCTCTCATTTCATAAGTGCTTGGTGTAAAAATAGGAAAAAGGGACACAGTCCTTCAGAGGCTTTACTGCATAGCTTCTGGATAGTGTGTGATCGCATACTAAAGGATTACTTCGTGAAGTGTGATGCTTTAGCAGAGATCTGAATTCGAGTTTGAGTCATGCTTCAGGCTTGAAATATCTGTTGCAGGGAAATGTATCCCTGCTGTTATTCATTGTAATTACCAGTCTTGTTAGCAATCTGAACAAAGGTCAATAATGGATCTGCAGACTAAAGCATACTCCTCTCTGACAGACTGCATGTCTTCACCGGTTAAATATAGGGTTTTAGCCTTCAGGAATATTAGTCTGCCTCATCCCAGAGTGCTTATAGTTGCACTAAAATTACTTTAGGTTATGGATCCAGAATAACGCTTGGGATCATTGTGAGCAGAAGCAATGAATGTTTTATTATTAGGAGTGATTAATTACGCTTTTAGAGTAATGTGGCCACAATAGAATTATTATGACTCCCTTTCTAATGTTATTAACAGGTCTCTGTTGCCACAGTAATTTGATCTGTCTACATCCTGCCTCTCCTCGTTTTATTGCAATTTATTGCACTGAGTCCTCTGTACTGAAGCTTGTAGCAATCGAGGTTCCCAAGAGAAGCAAATGACCAGGTTATCATAATTCTGATAATAATTTTCCCATTATATAATAACTGTGGAGCTTTGGTTGCTGAGAGCTACTGATTATATCACCAAGCTTCCCACGTTGGAGCACTATTTATTCATCTGTTATTGCTGCTTCCTGGTGAGAATCCAGCTCTGAACAAACACTGCAAACATTTCTTTTGATTAAAATGTAATTTTAGGTCCTGCTGCTTTTCGACACAGGTGCCAGCATGTATCTTTTGGTCTAGTTCAAGGGATGAAGACTCGGAAAGGAGAAGTAATTTTCCTGGAAGACGTTTTAAATGAAGTTCGCTCAAGGATGTTGCAAAACATGGCTTCTGCAAAAAGTTAGCTGTTTCAGGTCTTATTAATTTCTTTTGATGCTCTGTGTTGATCAAAAGCTTCTTGCCTTTTCTACCCTTCACTCTCTCTGGTTCAGACTAATCACAGTGGTGGGCTCTGATTTGTGCACTTTTTATATCTTCCATAATATAAACAATGTTAAAATAATCCTTTGCAACTCTGTAAACTTCCCTAAATTACAGATTTCCAGATTTTAACATTCAGTGTAATTATTTCATCATGCTTTTTTACTGGGAAAGAAGTACCTGCCTTTGGGTGACAACAGTTGTTTTTTTTTCTGGAGGAACAAACTAGTCAATAGTGGGGTTGGGGCTGGAGTTTAAGAACTGTGAGTTTTCACCCAAAGTGTATAAGGTTACTTAAAATAGATATAAGGAAGACATTTTTACAATGAGTGCGGTGAAGCCCTGGCACAGGCTGCCCATAGAAGCTGTGGCTGCCCCCTCCCTGGCAGTGTTCAAGGCCAGGTTGGATGGGGATTTGGGCAACCTGGGCTAGTGGAGGGTGTCCCTGCCCATGGCAGGGAATGGAACTAGATGGGCTTTGAGGTCCCTTCCAACCCCAACTAGCCAGTGATTCTGTGATACCGTGTTTCTGGGACAGATTTGTGTCTCTGTCAGTTTTCTCTGGCAAGACTGACTGTAGTTTGTCTGCAACTACTGCCTTGCCATCCTTCCAGCCTCATGACTATTTCCGGAGTCCTCAGGAAGTCACAGCTCTGCAGCAGAATCTGCTGAAGGGAGGGATGTTCGCTTGCACATTGGGCTGTGGCTCTAGAGGTGTTTCCTCTTAACGCAGTGAAAATTCAAGCAGTTCCCAGTGAAATGCTGCCCCCTCTTGTGCCTTCTGGAATTAGGTGCTGAAATCAATCGTTGGACTGGTCAGATTTAACTGTTGTGCATCTTCCCTGTCCTGCCTCCTCGGGTTTTTACAATCCAGATCATTTTGCTGGATTGTGGACAAGGAGAAGGGGAGGGGCAGAATGATGGCAGAGAGGCAGGGAGCTTAGCCCTTCAGCTTCAAGATCAGTATCGTAGTGGACTACAAAGCAAACATTTTCATGCTGGACCGAACTGCCACAGCACTTGGATGAGCGTGAACTGGCCTGTGTTCCATTGCACAAGCAATAGGCAGAAGAACAGCTGAAAAAAGTAATGTGTTCAGATGGCATTGCAGCATTCCCCAGAGCTTATCTGTTAGATCCAAACTCCCGCCTGTCCTTGCAGAAAGTTTGTTAAATATTCAAGTTCCTGCCTTACTTCCCCTTTCTTAAATTAGAAATCTTATATCCCTGACTCATAACAGTGTCTTCAGTGATTGAAAAGTATTTGGATACACAGTGGAAGATATTACAGGCTTGTGTGGGGAATCAAAATGCCTCACTGTCATTGAAAAGATGTTGGGAGCTGTGCATTTAACTGGCAAGGCTAGCTTTCAAAATTATGCCTGTGTGGAGCTGGTTAGTTAAATACCTTGTATAAACTTTCTTTGCTGTTTAACTCTACACAGTTCTGCTACTTAAGCTTCTGTTATTGGCATCTTTTTTCTTTCTAATCACCTCAGTGAATCTCGCAGTCCATGCAATTCCCCTCTGTAGTGCCTATTATTTCCCTTGAAACTTTACTTTCTCTTAGATTGCTTTGTGTCTCATTAAGGATCTAAACAAAAGCCTGAATTCTGAGACAGGTGTTCTGTTCTGAAACCAGTCTCAGTGATGAAAAGTAATTATGTAGTCTAAACATACTTGTCTTTGTGAATGAATAGCCTGAGACTTCTCAGGGCTATGAACTGTACCTGTGCTTTTCAAGCTTAGACCTTTTTGAATTTTGTAAATAGCAAAGATATAAGTAGTGTTAAGTACTCAAAATTGTCTCAGTTGGCTTTGCTGGCCTGACACAAAGAAATAGCAAAGCAAAAGACAGAAATCTAAGCGTACTAAAACTACCGTAAAATTGTTTCAGCTTAAGTGGTGCCTGAAGAGAACAGCTGAATTCTCCGTGTTCTGCTGTTAGGGGGAAATCACCTGGGACAGGAAATTGTCAACTGAACTCTGCAGATTTGATAGAGTGCATATTTCACTGTAAAAAATGCACTCGGCTCTTGCTAAAGTAGAACAGATTTGCCTTGCAAAAGACTAGGAACCCTCCTTTTTCTCCAGTAGAAACAAATAGGAAGAGGACAGCTTGTTACACTGGACTGTGTGGTCTGAGTTTAAAAATAGGAAGTGTTATGTATGTCAAAAGCATCACCTTTTCACTTTGCAAGGTTGTGGGCACAATCACAAGTGACAGATTTCAGAGAATATCCAGCTGAATATCTAAAGTGCTGCTATGTAAGGAGGTTACTGCACTTCTGATGAACTGAAGCACCAGCTTGGCCCTTGAACTTCTTGTGAGACAGGGAATGAAATGGGCCCTTCAGTGAATTTCAGCACACGACGTGCTGCTTGTCTGCTGAAGAATATCACTTGAGTTATGAAAAAGCTGGAAATAGCTTTGCAGACATGTCTCTCTGCAGCTGTTGTGAGGACATCCTCTCTTACAGTCTTCCAGATTAATGAGGTTTTGTAATGATAAGTTCAGTCATTTAGAGGAGCTTTGGAGAGGTTCCTATCATGTCTACCCAGGGAGAAGGGCAAATCATGCCTGACTAATCTAGTGGCCTCTGTGATGGAGCGACTGCATCAGTGGACAAAGGAGGAGCTACTGGGTCTTCTGCAAGGCCTTAGACACACATTCTTACCATTCTTACCCCACAACATTCTTACCTCTAAATTGGAGAGATGTGGATTTAATGGATGGACTGTTAGAAGGATAAGGAATTGGCTGGATGGACAGGTTATTGCAACCTTTAATTATATAAAGGAGCATAAGAAAGACAGAGAAAGAATTTTACCAAGGCTGTCATGACAGGACAAAGGACAATGGTTTTAAACTGAAAGAGAGTATGTTTAGATGGGAAGAAATAATTTGGTTTATGATCAGGGTTGTTGCAGATGCCCCCTCCCTGGAAGTGTTCATGATCATATTGGATGAGACTTTGAGTAACCCCCATGGCAGGGTTTTGGACTAGATGATCTTCGAAGGTCCCTTCCAACCCAAACCATTCTGTGATTCTCTCAGTTCAGGTTCTCTTTGTATAGTCAGTTTAGATATCTATAGTGAATGATGTCAGTGTTCTCTTAATGTACATCCGAGTCCTCGACTGGCCATTGGAACAATTTTTCTGTGACAAATTTTTGCCTCCAGATAACTTGGAATTTTTAAACAAATCTGAATTGCCCTGCTGCTCCTGGTCCAGAGACTGGCTGGATGAACTGTGAAGAGGAGTTCAGTGTAGTCTATCTCGCTTGTTGTGGTGAACCCTTCTAACCTTAAAATCTGTGGTAGACATACTAGGGGAAGTGGGAAAAGCTCATCTGAAAGAGCTGTATTTCAGCTTCTAAGAGGGATTATATCCTGGACTTCCTGCTGCATGCATACTGGCAATTTCCATATTGCTAGTTCATAGTTTTAGAAGATGCTGGTTTATTGGCATCTCCAAGTCTGAGCAAGGGAGTCATTAGGCTACTAATGGACTCATGATTTCTTTTTCTCTGCTTCCCTTCAGCAACCAGAGAGATAGATGACCCTATGGAGACAGCAGAGAAAGTTGGTCTTGCAGCACTAATAATTCAGGTGAGTCAGAGCTGCCTCCTGAGGAGGTTTTTGTGAAAAATTAAAAATTGAGATGGAGAGCCATCTAGGTGACATTAATTTATTGTTCCAGGACTTCCGGGGCCTTCTGTCATCTGATTATCAGTTTAGCTGGGATCGAGCTCTTCAAAGTCGTGGAGATACGGGTGTGTTCTTGCAGTACACCCATGCCAGGCTCCATAGGTAAGAGGAGTATTTGTATGCAGGAATACAGTTTGACATGTATTTTAACCTTACTTAGTACTTTGTTAAGGTTTGAAAGGAGTGGTAACTCCTTTCCTGATTATGACATGCGTTCACTTTTTAGAATCACAGAATCACTTGGGTTGGAAGAGACCTTTAGGATCATCGAGTCCAACCACAGCCTAGCCCTGCCTAGTCCACCTCTAGACCATGTCCTCAAGCACAACATCTACACACCTTTTCAATACCTCCAGCAGGGGTGTGAGTTTATGATAGGAATCACTGAGACTTCCCAAAAGAGCAAGACAATTAAAATGGAAGTTCCACCTCACTTCCACAGGGCTGAGCCAACTGTCCATGTACTTTCTCAGTTCTAGGAACACCCTCTCCATGTGGTTGGCATCAGTGATGAAGAATTGTGGCTCCTAGAATTAAGGAAACTGATGTAAAAATCAAAGTGCCTGTACTGGTACGATACAGCAGATTACTGAACTTAGATGTTTTTGGGTACCACTGTAGCTGTTGTCTTTTTAACATTCTGCTACTTCCCACTCTTGGTACCCAAGGTTAAAAGCAGACCTCTTCCTGTTGACTCAGGTCAAACACCTGACACTTCTAATTCTTCTTTAAATAGAATTTTATAATAGGCCAGCTTTAACAGTTTTATCAATTGTCGTGGCCTGTCAGAGCATTTTTAATGCAGACATGGCTGTGTAATTTCATAAAAGCATGTAAGGTATCTCCTGGATCAGGCCAAAAGTCCATACCAACCTGTTAATCTGTCTGGGGCAATGGTAGTGGGAGATGGTAGTCAGGGAGAACATGCAAACCTGGTCTGTTCCTGTAGTCTGTTCCTCTTATACTCCCTTACCATATAAGTACAGATGTAGTAGGGTACCCTTACTGGGGTGTTGACTCCCTCCCTAGTCCTGTTAGCATCAGCTTCTGAATCTGTCGGTGCTGATCACCAATCCTGTTGATACTGAATGGATAGCCCAAATTTTAATGTTTTTATCTTGGGTTGAAGTCAGCTATTATGTGACAGTGTTCCACTCAGCTTGAGCAGAAGATGCCTACCCTTTTATTTCTTAAAAACACAAATTACTGTTTTGCTAACGAGATTTTTATCCAACGTTTGTTTTTTGTTCTTACATTTTAGTTTAGAACAGATGCATGGGAGTGAGCACCTAACTGACGTTAATGTGGCCTGCTTGCAAGAGCCAGATGCCATCTCTGTTCTTCAGCATCTTCTCAGGTCAGTCTGGTTTTCTTTCCAAACACCAGTTCCCTTAAAATAAACTTTTGGATTTGTTTCCAGCCTGTTAAAAGCAGGTACAGACTGATCGTAAGGGAAAAATGTCTGTTTCAGGCAGTGACTTCTCTGTTGTGTCACACTGATTGCAACAGTGGCCCTCACTCGAAATCTTCACAGACTTTAGGAGCTATATGAAGAAAAAAAAGAACATATTCACAAAAATATGTTAAGCTCTATATAAATTTTAGTGGCAGATTTGCTTGGTCCATCTTGTTCTGGTTTTGTCGTGTGGAAAGGGCAGAGGAAGCGTTCCTGGGTGAGGTGAAATGGTGTACATGCACATACATTCAGTAGCACAACATCCTTCAGAGCTACTGAATGTGCACAAATAATACTGCTTAATACCAGTGATGTTCTTAATCAGTTCAGTCTTAAAGTTGAGACAGTTCTATTTTCATTATTCCATAGGTGTATGATTAAGATACAGAGACAGGAGAGTTGTCCATGTTGTGCAGCTTGTGATGGAGTTGGAAGTAATTAAAGTTTCCAGAATTTCCAGTGAGAAGTCCTATATACCACACTGGGCACTACACAGTGCCAGAGAATTATCTCCTTTGGGCTCACTCATGCCTTCTTGAGGGCATCTGTTTAAAATCTGGACTTCCAAAAGTCATGCCAGATTTCCCATATGGCTTCTTTCAGCCTGCAGCTGTAAGTTGCTGAGCCCTGCCGTGAACTGTAATTGCCTCAAGGGCTCTGCCAGTGGTTTATCATATGCTGCATGGTCTTTGGAGGAGCAGCAAGACCATCCAGCACTCTAAATAGTATCTTATTTATCCAGTGCAGTTGTCTTTCACAAAATACTTGTGGGTCATTTCTGGGGTCTTGTCAGACTAGTATATAGCTACCCTCCATACGTATAAAAATGGACAAGGATGATGGTTGATTTACTGGGGTCGCTGCACCACAGGTGTGTGTGTCCACTTTCAAACAGAAGTTGTTGCTGCACCGCAGGACTCTTATTTTTAGAGAGCTTCAGGTCTGCTTATTGCAAAGGCCTTTGAGTCTGACCAAGCATCCTGTGGGATTTGTGTGAAATGGGACCCTTCCTTCCAGCAGAGAGCAGTAGTTCGGTTACCCTTCAGACCAGGCACTTAGTGGCTAATAAACTCATGTTTAAATATCCCATGATTTTGGGAGTAACAACTGCTGTTCATGAGTAGATTCTGAAAGGTTCTGTCATAAACACTCCTGAGCTGTCAGAAGCCCACTTCCTGTGGCTCTACTTCTGCCGTTGGAAAAGCTGCCAAACACTTGCCCTGAAAATGAGCTGACCAGTTCTGAAGAGCACTACCTAACTAATAAATAGTAGATTGAAGGTAGCAGTATCATGAAGCAACACAGTTAGTATCAAAAGAGGGCCTCTCTGTTCGATACCAGCCTTGTCGCCTCAGGAAAATCCCAGGGAAGATCAGCTGGCAGGAATGGGCCTTGGAGCTGAGCAAAGACAGGGAAGTTCACTTTGAATTTTAAATCTGTTCAGCCCTAGAGGTGTTGGTATCTTCTTGCAGACTCTGGAAATGACACTCCAGCGTGTCTTCATAAGTGGACAGCAGAACACATGAGGAGTAAACATGGGTCTCCATGACTCTGCCCGTATTATTGAGTTTGATGCTGTACTACACAAGTTTTATTCCACGGTTATGTAAATGCACTGTCTTTTCTAGTGTTACAAGATTCCCTTTAGCTACTTAAAATTCAAAGCTGCATTTACTAAGGGCAACATCCTCTAAAGGACTGTTTTGACCGTCTTGGCTATTTAACGCATTTTCCATGTTGAAATGTAAAACCAGATCTAGTGTTCCAGGAGGAAATACAGTTTGCATGTTCTCTTTGCTATAGCCTGCCTCCCTCAGCTCTGCCAGCCACAGTGTTTGCATGGTGAGGAGCAGAAGCCATCTCCTTCAGTAATATCTCAACAGGGAAGAAGTAATCAATTGTGTGCTAATTACATGGCTTAGGTGGGGTTCACAAGATTATTTCTGTTAATTCAGCAGTTGTGGGTGTGTGTTTGCTCTGACTTGAGCAAGTGGGGTGAGGCTTGTATCCGAGTACCCCTTCCTGTTGCTTTGACATCAGTCAGTCCTTTTCTTTCTTCACAGGTACGATGAGGTCCTATATAGATCTTCTCAGGATCTGCAACCCAAGCACATTGTCAGCTACCTCCTCACACTTAGGTAAGGTGATTGCTGATACTGGTGTCAGGTGAGGTCAGGTCTTCCTGAGCTGGCTCTGCAGGCCACACATCTGCACTGCTTTGAAGCGGAAAAATAGTGGGAAGATGTAAATTTGTGGGACAGTTTATCTGGAGCAGGAAAGGTATAAAGTAGAATAGCAAATAATGTAATAAATAGTAGAGGTGAAGGTTGGAACCAAGAACAAAGGAGCCCGCAGCCTCCTCAGAAACTAAATGCTTTCAAGAAAAAAAAATCACTTGGCTGTAACCCAGTGTCTGAACCCCAAATCATGCAGGACTCCTATCTTGAAGACCAGACTTGAGCTGGTAGTATGCTCTGAAATGTCAAGGTGTCAGATAGGAAATTTTGTCCAAACCCCTGAGATCAGTCATTGAGATGGACAAAGCGTGTTACGACTGTAAGCTCCGCTTAGGGAAGGTACCCCAAGGGACCTATCTTATCTGACTTAAGTGGACAGTGAAACACTGGAGTAGGCTTGCAGGAGGAAGGTGTGGAGCCTGTGTATGGGGAAGACTTGAACAAGTTAAGGAAAATGGTATAAGGAATTACACACCTGGGAATCACAGGGCAGTCTCAGGGATCTTTGCAGATCAGAGCAGTTGTGTGTTTGGGGTTTTTTTTTGGGGTGGAGAGGTGGAGTGGAGATATTGGAGGTTTGGGTTTTTATTACAAGCTTGAAGTTGTTGATGGCATGCCCTGACAACCTGCAGACTACAGAAAACCATGCCCTCTCTCAGCCAGGTGAGAGGCTGTTGGAAATGAGTCTCTTGTCACGCTGCTGCAGTTGTGGCCCTTCCAGTTCTGCAGCTTTCTGTAGCCCATAGCCCTGCTCTTGTCAAAGACTTGCTCATTCTCACCCTTCTCTTGTTTTCCATTTCAGCCATCTTGCAGCTGTGGCACATAAAACTCTTCCTGTGAAAGGCAGCGCCCCTGACCTAGCCCAGGTACCACACTGTTGTTACGGCGCCCTCGTGGGGCCTTTGCCTGCCCAGCCCTGTAGCCACCCCGGTCAATACGCACCCAAAGGCTCGAGAGCCAAGGGGCCGTCTGTCCCCTGGGCAGCTCTGCTGAGGGATGGCAGGGATTGATTTGGGAAAGAGATACTCCCTAGGGACAGCTGCTCCAAACCCAATCCCTTCCTTCTCATGGCCTTTGCTTCTGAACTTTTTAGAAGTGAACATTTAGGGGCTGAACGTGCTGGTTGATTTCTGGTGGTTTCCTGGAGTGGTTATGTGGGAAGACAGAGAATTAGGAACCGACAGAATCTCTCTGCTCCCTCTTGCCACCTACATAGCCCAAGTTGTCTGTACTGCCTTTCTAGCTAAAGCACTGACGCCAACAGCTGTTAACATGCAGTCATAAATAGATGCAATTTATTTTCTACTGATTCCCAGGCAGCATTTGGCCTATAACTGCTCAGTAAATGAGGCATTAGTTATACTGCCTTTTTTATTTCCTCATTTATGTATTTAAAAAACAGTTACTTATCAGGTTGTTGTAGAAAATCACATTTAACTGGTGAGCCGTGTTGTGGGGGAAAAGATTTCAGTGGCATTGATGGAGCTGCGTGCTGTAGTTGAGCTTAGATGCTCTAGGTCAAAGATGGTTCCATGCATTCTTGGGCAGAACTTAGCCCAAGCTAAAGGAAGATTTCAGCTTCCTATCCTATAAACCTCCCCTCCTCTGTATTTTAACTGTCTTGCACTGTGACAGCTTTCAATAACCAATTTTTTGGAGTAGGGTTGAGAGAGCCCTTCCCAAACAGCTGTGTAACAGCCAAGACATTAAGAAGAAAGAGTGACATTTTCAAAGCAGCCCCTAATTGCTCCACAGCCTCTAACCGGCACAGTGAGAGGAGGAATTCCAGTGGTATCCTAAGGCCATATAACAGCCTGTGCTGCATGAAAGGTTTTTCACTTTTTAGTCATTGTGAGGCTCTTTCACAGACAGAACCTCTGGCTGCTCCACCCTGAGGGTACTAGACTGGCTGGACATCCCTTTCCAGCTTCCCTTTCCTGACACCTGTCCCTCCTACGACACTGCAGCCGGCAATCAGCGGCTGGCGTGAATTCTGCCAGAATTCTGCTCGGATCATGTGGAGCCCAAATCTCAGCGCCCTGCAGAGCGACAGGGGCGGCGCACAGCGTTCTCACGACAGGCTGCTCCTCACGGCTGCCCTGAGAACTGCGCCCCATGCTGTCGCAGTACTATAAGCTGATGGCTGCTCTTGTTTTGCAGGCGAGGCTCTGCCTCTTCCAAGCTGCACGCCTGGTTCTAGCCAGTGGAATGAAACTTCTTGGCATTACACCTGTAACTCAAATGTAAAGAGGCTGTATGCAATGTAAAGTCACAGCTCATAGTAAAAGGACTTTTTTACATGGGAATATACGCTCCTGTGTGTCATTCCTAACCCCGCCTGGAAACTCGCTGTCTGCTCTCGGAGGTTTGTGTGCTCCATTGTCTTGATGGCAGAAGAGCTTTTGTGGCACAGACCATGTTCTCAGTCACTTTCTTCCAGACACACGTGGTCTGGAAGAGACACACGTGGTCTCGCTCAAGACACTGGGCTGCCTTGTATTTCCCATTGGAAAACCTCTCTGTATTTACCTTTGTAAACATAACATCCTTTTGGTAGAGGAAGTGGCATTAACTGTGCTGCACCCTAAGCAATCAGAGTTCTCCCCTTCTGCGGTGCCCGTTGTGTACTCAGCCCAATGACACAACAGCTCCCGGCGCTCTGTATGCTGTAACAGCCTGTTAGTCAGTGCATGGCAGGGACTCCTTCCCTGTGTGTTGTGCTGCGCAGCCCCTTCACTAGCAGTAGCCAGGACCAACTGGCAGCTGTCACATCCTGTTCCTCACCTGTTCCTCCATCACACTAAGGTGATTGATGACCAGGCAGAAGAGGGTTTGCTGCCCAGCTGGTGGAACAGGAACACACAGTCAGAAGTGGCAAGTGCTACATGGCACCCCTGAGCCATCACACTGCCAAAGAGAGGTGAAGCATCACGTGTGCAGTGGTGCAGGTGGCTGCTCCAGCCTCTGAGTGTCTGTGAGTTCCACCCAACACCATAGCCTTGGCTCACCAGAGCAGCACGATGGTGAAACACATGGAAGAGATGGCCAAAGGCAGAGCACAGCGTTCTCTCCCACCGGAACAGAAGATAAGCACACTTGTTACTGCTGTGTTTAACGTGCCCCATTTGCAAGTATGACACAGCTGGTTAACTCATGTTTGATGGTATTGAAACTTGGTCATGTTTTTGACTCCACTTTAAATGCAAATGAGTTGTCCAAAGTACCAAGGTCAGTTTTTCCTCAGTGCAGAGTTGCAGCTTCTGGAAGGGTTGAACTGTGTGAGGCATCTAAAAATGAGGGAGGAGGGGGAAATTACACAGTTGCCACTTGTAAATTAAATCAAAGCCTAACATGCATTACAGGAACTCTTTTCAAGCATCTTTTTTTTTTAAACAAAAAAAAAAGGTTTTAGAGATAAAATGTACAGATAGTAGTCTGAATCTTTGAATTGACTCATTCATACTTAAGCCGGAGATATAAAACAACATATGAACCTTCTTCTGTACAACTGGGGTCTGACCAAACACACAGCACAGAAGATGCCTCTACCAGCTCCAGCAGGTATAAAAATCCATAGGAAAAGTGCAAGAACATCTGCAACTCAAGAGAAATACCAGTCTTTCCTTCTGACTTTTCAAAAACCAAAGAGCAAGTGCTGCTTCTAATCACTTCCAGGTAAGTGATGCTTGAAGCATCATCCTGCGGGAGTTGTGTCAGGACATACACAAGACTTGATTGCACAGAGGGAAAAATTACTATGAATTCATCATAAAAACACTGGAGAAATACTCTTCATCTTGGATGTATCACCTAGAAGAGAACCTTATCCTGTTGTTAGTCAAACTGCAATTGCTAAGCAGTTTAAAAGAAAACGGGCAATAATTGCTCTTTTTAATTCATTTTTATGAAGCTTTTGGGCATTTCTGCCCTCAAAGGGCAAGACATTTTATCAAATACACAAAGAACCAATTCCCCTTCATTATATACATTATATACATTTGGGTGTTCAGTTCCTTCATTCTGCTTTCCTTGTAAGTGGGACTCTTCACTGTCTGTGAATCTTCACATCTTCACTGATGTGAATGAAGAAAATACCTGCGATGAAATACCCGTCCAGCTCCTTGGCCATAACAGAGCCTCAGCGTCATCCACCGGAAACTTCACATGTCAAACAGAACTAACTTCTGCTTTTATAGTTTATCCCACTTAAACAGTTTCATGACTAGCTTAAGGCTATTAAAAAAAAAAAAATATTTTTTAAAGTCCATTTTTTTCTCTTGTCCATCTGTCCATTTGCATGGAAAAATGTCACACAGTAGCAAGTCTCTCTTTTGAGCTCTTGGTCTCCAAGGGCTGGATTTTTGTGGTGTCTTGTCGAGGTAATCCATAGAGGTAAATAGAAATACACACCAGGAGAGCACCCAGGGAGAAGGTAACAGCTGAAAGGAAACAATAGCTTATTTAAACATCTCCACATAAGAAGAAACCACCAGAAGACTAATTTTTTTCACTGGCCACTTTATCCCATCCACTGTCTTTATCATTGAGTTTATCAGTGAAAAAAGTGGTACTTTTTTTGCCTTTCCACTTCTAGGCAGGGTTAAGAAATTCTATTAACGAGACTTTCCCAGAAATGCCACCAGTCCAGGTTCGATTTGTGCCACGCATCAAGAAAGCATTCTGCCCAAGTGAGTTTTTGAAGTAGTTGTGTTTAATCACTTGCTTTAAAGTGCTTGTTTTTTTTTTTTTCCAGCCAAACTCTATCTTCTCCTTACACAAATTTCCCTTGCATTTTGTCTCACTGATGCCACATCAGAAAGCAGCTCTTCCATCATCTTCTTCACCATCATCCATACTATTTTAGATTACGGTAGGAAAGTAAAAAATACCCCAAATTAAGTAACAAAGGACTGAGCAGAAGCTCCAGGTACAGTATCAGATACAGAACTGGTCAAGGAGGAGATCCTTTGTAGCTGCAGAACAGCCCAAAGCAATCTGCTGTTTGCTGTCAACAATACTCTCCACTTCAGTGTTGACCCAGCTGCTGCTTGACTCTCTCTCATGTGGTGTGGACCACAAGCAGACAGGGAAGGTAAAAGGTAACACTGCAGCATGTATGACTTGCAAGGGCTTTGCCTCATCCCTGTCAGGAAGAACTAAGGACTTGACAGGGATGAGGCAAAGTCCTTGCAGGAAGAACTGAGGAGTTAATTTGGCACTGGCTCTACTAAAACCAACAAGAAACAATACCTTACCAACAGCTTTCTCGGGTAAACAGCTATATCACACGCTAAACTGCATCAGAGAGCAATTAATGAACTAAGCTGTATAAATCTGTAAGCTGTTTAAGTAAAAATGAATCTTTCCACCTGAGGTTGTGGGATGCCTGGGAAAGAGACGAATTGTGAGGGAAAGAAGGAATCGCTAAAGCTCATGAGAGCACAGGGCTGTCAGGCGCCTCACTAACGTCACACAGATTATCCGGGAGTGCACAGCAGTCCTGGAGTTAAAACCAGCAAAATTCAAAGGACTTGCAAACTGTCTGAACTGCCCACAGCCTGCTGGCCAGGGAAGAAAGACATCAAAAAGCACTTACTTATCTGGAGGCCAAAGAGGATGACTGATGCCACAGTGGAAAGCACAATAGCTGCCGCTGCAGAAAAGCCCTTCATGATGTTATCTGTGTACTTAACAACGACCGAAGTGTAGAGGCCACCTACGCTGGCAAGAACTGGAAGGCAGGTAACAGGTTTAGATTAGTACAGGTGCAGTAGGTTACTCTTGAAACCACGTGGTTTGCTCCCTGGTGAACTCCTTGTGTGGGCTGTGTCATCCCAATTTGTGATGTAATGCAACACTCGGCAAAATGGGATATCTACACGGCACCCTGTAGATCAGATATCATTCGTTTGAAGATGATCTACTTGCTGCTCAGTCAGTCAGACTGATGTTCCAGCAACATTTTAAATTAAACAAGTGAATAATTTCCAAGATAATACTTCTAAAGAAAAACCCTCAAAACACAGTAAAGAGCAGTGGGTCAGACTGAATTTTCAGCTTTGTGCAATCAGTTATATCATAGTTTGAAAATCAAAACGTAACAAGACCCAAGACCCAGGAGATACTTACAGATGACAAACCAGACGTAGTACGTATAGCCGTAGAAAAACCCTTTCTCGAGGACTTGGACTCCATCTGACATGTACACACCAATTAAAGTCACCACAATCCCAGATAGGTACATCTGAATATTCCTCACCCACAAGGAAGTATCTGAACTCTTTAAGACCTTCTCGAAATAAACCCCTAAATAAGAAAAAAGAAAGAAAAAATAAGACCTCAGTGAAATGAAGCATCATCCTTAATGATCGTGTTTTAAAGCCAGAAAAGACTACTGGAGTCACCTTGTCCTACAGACTGTTACGTTTCACAGAAGTTATGAATGCAGAAGGCCCACCTCCTGCTGATGTGTGTCTTCCAGGACAGGATCACTTTACTGGGTATACAACATCACAAAGAGATTCTGTTTCTCTTTACAGTTGTTTTAACAGTGAACCTCACTGACAACTGGCAAATCAAACTACTCCTCATTTGCTTTTGATTTGCCAGGCTTCTGCCCAGCAGTTTCTTCTGCACAATTCTACACCAGAAAAAAAGCATTTCACTTTGGCATCTGGTATTATATGCCCAGGACAGTATTTATGTACTTTTCCCTCCACTGGGATACTTCAGAGTCAAAAAAACCCACATTAAAACCAGGGGTGGGCGTGTATTACCTCAGTGCTGAGACTGAAAATTCCTCGGAAGCCTCGTGCTTGCAGAGTACTTGGCAGAGCAGTGACTCTGAAACCACACCTTAAGGAGATTACAGGGGAAAAATCACAACCAATGCCTTCTGCTAATTGAAACTACAGACTGGTCTTGAGGAAATGGAATTCATCTTAATCTAAAGCCCGTACTGGTGGTGCCATGCTGATGAGCATTACCTTTTATGCTCTGCATTACTGCAATTCCCCAAATGCTTTTTTGTTATTCTCCGTGGGAGGTGTATGCCAGACTAAGAGGCCAACATTTGACAAGGCAATTGCTAACTGCCTTTTTAACCAGTTCTCCCACACCAGGACTCCGCTGATCTCTGGAATTTCCTCTGCATTTCAAAACACAGGCATCAGTTTGAAAGACTCAGATCTAGGGCTTTCTGGTGTGAGTCCTACTGAATAAATGATTACTGCCAACTGATGTCACCTTTCACACAGTAGGAGAAAAGTAAAGGCAGCACAGAGAAAAGCCCTGTGGGTTAGAGGCCCTGGGCACACAATCCTCCTGCTGAAATTGCAGTTAGCTTCGAGAAACATCTTGCTGCTCTTTCATTCATGGAAGATGTGATTTATAATTGAATACAGAATGGGGAGTATAGCGAATAAATCAGAGAACACATATTTCAGGGGTTTAAATAACAATGCCCTGTTTCCTTGGGGTTTTTTTTTTAAATCTCAAATTAATATATATCTTTAAAGCCTGAACAACAACATCAACAAAAAACTAGCCTTCTTGAGGACTGCAGTGCTTACTGGAACCCACGGTAACAGAGCCTGAGTTTCCTGCCTGCTGAGCAGACCCACAGAGCACAACCAGCTGGAGTAACCAGTGCACCAGAAACCTTGGCTTAAACATGAAGTGCACTTGTAAACTTTATTGTAAACTACAGATCACAATAAAACAAGCAAGCCAATGAAATTATACTTTCAGATTCCCCAAAACATACAGAAGTCACTCCACTAGGCAGGATTGGGTGCTTTTTGTGAGAAATTACTGTTCGGTCCTGTTTCAAGTCACAAAGAATCTGCCATTATGTATTTATCCAATGCTTTTATAAGCATTGCTGGGCTCCTGTGAACTTGGAAATCACAAGACCAACAGTTTGGGAAAAAAAAAAAAAAAAGCCTTTTCCCCAGTTCTGAGGGACAAAAAGATACATTTTTTTTTACTTTGCTGGAGTAATATAAAACACATAACACGGCCAGTCCTGACAGGGAAGCTTTACTGCCAAATAACTTCTTTGTGTGGGTGGGGGAAGGAAGTGGAGGAAAGGAATCTCAATAGAACTTATGTTGTCAACATGTAGAGCCCCAAGGGCACAAGGAGCTCCATGAATCAAGTACTCTGCCCTCCCAGCTGCCTCAAAGCTACGACTGTCCGTGAGGAAACACCCTTTTGCTGGAAAAGCATTATGTGTCTCAAACCTCTAGAGCTGCCTGCAACAGACCTTTCAGTGGTCTGAATTTGCAGACCTTTAGAGCACAGCTACCTCGTCACCTTATCAGAAAAAGCTAGAGATGTAGGAGTAAGGTCTTGGTCTAAGGTCTCGTGGCTTGGGAGCGTCTACTGAAATGAATAAACTTATAACCTTCCAGGAAAAGCTGACTGAGCTCTACACAGTCTTATTTATCATTTCTGCTTCAAAGTGGTGGGTTCACTGAAAGAGACCACCTAAGAACGGCATCCTCCTCCTTTCCCACCTCCCCAGCCAGAACTACTCTGAGGGGAAATACTGTTTGTAAACAGAAACAAAGCAAAACAACAACCACAAACACACACACCCCTCAACCGAAAACCCTTCATGGAGTTCATCTAGGCTTTCTCCTACTCATCTTCCTCTCTGCCTTGTGCTCCCTCTGCATCTCGGGTAGGTTTGTTCCACCTACAGGACTACTGTGTGTTTTCAGGCTGAGCTGGCACAGGAACTGAGTAAGAAGCCCAGTTCCCCTTAGAAAAGACACAAGTATTTCACGTGATCACGGTCAGGGAGCTGTTCACTGTAATGCCAACTTGGTAACATTGATGTACTAATTAATTAGTTGTACCGAATGAGTTACTATGGATGTTCCTCAGTATTACTCTAGGCATCTGAAAGACACTTGAAGCCACTTGCAAACCAGCCTTCTAAGTTGCACCATGTAAAAGCAATAGTATGTGCACTTAGTCATCTGCTTTACAACTGGAGTAATTATGTCATGAATCTGTCATAGTTACTGCAAGTGGAAGATAATTACAGGTAGAGGGGATAAAGTTCTTTTTTATCTTATAATCAATGAGAGTTAATGAATGTAGAAGGTTCTCTTTTAAACATGATGAGCTTTCTGGAATGATACTGTACCTGCAAATCCGGAACATAGTACAGCAACAGCAATCGCTCCAAAGCCTAGCCATGGGTTCTGCTCCACCTGCAACATTAACCGTTACTCGAAAAATGATGCAACACCTCGGCAATTTGCAGTAATGACTCTGGAACTGATTAGGCACAGCAAAATTACGAATGTTTTATTACAGTGTAAAATGTACTTGCTTAGCTAGATCTGCCCTTCAGATCAATCTGGTGTAGCTGTGTGGCACTTCACTCGTTGCGCGTGCTCTTACCAACCCCTGCAGTGCACGGAGGCACCGTCTACTTGGCTGTGGCCAGTCTTCCCAGCCACATGACCAGCCTTTCCCACTAACACCTCTGACCAGCAGCTAACACCTAAGAGAGAGAAGACACTTGACTCCTAGAGCGGGATTAGGTCAGTGCCTCTGAAGGGTGTTTTTAAATGACATACCCACACCCACAAGGCATTGGGGTTTTACTCCTAATTCCGCCAAGCACTCTGATTCCAAGTTCTCTGCTCCAACAGCTACAACGACACCGGGGCCAACTGCTGTATTACTCAGATACTCCTGTGATGGTGCATTAGACTGATCATGATGATTGTGGTAATTCATACTAATAGTAGCAATCCGGTGCCTTTCCAACAAGTGGGAACAGAGCAATACCACAAGCTTGCCTGAACTGGTATACAATAAATGTGTAAGTGGATGATCAGGCTAGTGGTTATGTTGTAGCTGAAGTGGCCGGGAATCGGAAATGGATACTGCTGTGTGGAGTGTAAGAGAGCTGACCTTAACCCCAGCGGCTGTGAAGGGAAACACAGGTTATTCTTCACCGTCAAGCGGCAACACGTAAACTCTTACCTGTACTTTTGTAGCCTGAGCAGGCTTCCACTGGACGAGGGTAACGCCACCACACAGCATGAAGACAGAGAACCACTGCAACTTACTGAGGGTGCGGTTCAGCATTAGGACTGTACATAGAGCTGTGCACGGGATCTTCAGCTGGTACGTCACCTAAAGAAGGTGGGAATATAGCACAGAAGATGTGGCTTTAGTAACTCTGAAACAAGAAAATGAAATGGAAAATGCAAGTACAGAGCGACAAATAATTTTTTATATTCGCTGATCTCCTGCACATCCTTGTGTGCCACTGACAGTTAAAACAACGTGAATTTGAAGTGACTCTAGCAGTGAGTGGGCTAACTCAGAAAATCAGAGCACTACAACAGAGTGTAGGCTCTGGACAAAAAACAGGTGATGCTTTCTTATAACACTAAGGCTGTGTGCGAGGCAGACACATACCCCGGACGCGTACCTCATGAAGCAGTAAAGAGAACCATACGTACTGATCAGTTACGGACCAACACTTGTATTACCTGGTACACTGCCGCATCCAGGTTGCTAAGAGCCACAAACGCCATATTGTTCTGGAGAGCATACACTAAAGATGGAACACTTAATTTCAGCAATTCTGTAGGGCTTCCAAACACATTTTCCTTTAAAGATGTTATTAACCTTGCCAGACTTCCAGTTTCTCTGCAAAATAAAAGATTAATATAACCGAGGGCTCTCTTAGACTGGTATCTGAAAACAGAAATCAAATCAATGAGTCCTTTGGGAAAGAAGAACATTTGTTCTCAACATTTTCATTAAAGAAAAAAAATTAACTGGGGAAAAAACGGTGAGGTTGTCAACAGATCGAAACCCCGAAGCTGAAGAAGACACTCTGGAATCAGGAAGCGAGATGCACTGATGTGTAATAAATTAAACAACCACTGCAAACACTGTAAGTAGTGGAATAAGTTGCTAAGTATACAGGCAGCGGGACAGAAGGCTGTTGTCCTCATCCCACACCCCACAATTTTTTTTCCTGCTATTAATACTTGTGCGTGATGTCAAATGCTGGTAATTTTCCAGATTCCCTTTGAACTGGGCCTCACAGAATCCACAAGGACAAATCAATCCAACAAATGCTGCACCCCTGCACACTACTGAGCTGGAAACACCTCTCATTCCTCAGCCAGCCCTGTGTCCCTCTTCTTGCTTGTGCTGCGGGCGTCACTGGAGCGCCAGCAGCACGTGTGACGAGGTCTGGCAGGGTGCGTGGTGGCTCCCTGTTGCCTTGCATCTTCACACATCTCCTTCCTGTAATTACAGTGTGTGCAAGAGCCGGGAAGGGGGAAGAAAGCGTCGCTTTTGCAGCTTGCTCCTCAGCTTGTTGCAGCTGACCTCTGTGTTGCTACTTCTCCCATATCGTTTGTACATCACTCTGATGTTTCTTGCTTACTAATCATTGCTACTCAAGTACTCCAGTGCCCTTCCCAGCTCTTCGCGAGTCCTGCGTTCCTTCTTTCCATTCTTCTCTCACTTGGCCACTGACAAATACCAACATTTAAAACCGCTTCTGTCTCCTCCCACAGGCCTCCCAACTTGCCTCCTGCACTGCTCCTAAATTTAGCACTCCTGCTGCTGTCTTCATGCCTATGAAGAAATGGCACACAGCCTCCCCAGAGCCCCAGGAGCCCAAGCCCACACACCTTCATCCGGGTCCCAATCTCTTTAACAAATGTACATCATCTACCTGCCCCTACATCTTATTATGCAAAATGAGCAATCTCCCTATGCCCCAGACTCCTTGGTTAACCACCTCATTCCAGAATATTCTCCATTCCTGATCAAGCCCTGACTCTGTACTCCAGGTTCTTACATTTTTCCTCTCCGAAGATTAATGAGCTATACCATCTCATGCTCCTCCTATCCAGGTTTCTCTCCTCCCTTGTCTTCCTCCCTGCTTAGCACGAAGATACACCTCCTTTTCTTCTCTTTTGTAGTGAGCGCAGTGTTTACAGCGGCGGCTGGAAGGGATTCTGTCTGCCATTCCCCCCTAAGAGAGGGCACCCACGAACACCCAGGCAAGGGCTAGTACAGTCACCAGAGGCGAGCGTGGCTTCCCACATTCTTGCTGTACAAGCGGGGTCGTATGTGAAGCTCTTTCCTGACTTACGGGAAAACATGGCTCGGGAAAGACTTGCTCACACCAAACACGTCCTGCAGGTGTCAAACATATCTGGCCACGGGGAACAGCCACTGATGTGAAAATCTAGAGACAAGGAGCACTTAAGCAAAGTCTGCAATACAAGGAAGGGGAAGAGTTCGTGCTACAGCTCACTGTGCTTCATTACTCTAGATTCAGAACCGTATCAAATGTTGTGAGTCACTGACATTACAGACAAACCTGCTGGTTTAACTGCTCCTCGATGGATTTGTTACACTGCCTGGCACTGGCAGGTAAGGTGTGCAACCTAAAACAAGAGTTCACGGTAATGTCCGGGTATGACTGGACTCAGGTGCTCCTATCTCAAATGCAAAACTGCAAATAGAATGTAATTAGCACAGATAAGAGTTCTACTCTGTGAGAGTAAGAAGTCAGAAAATACCACAGGAGTAACCAGTTGCCTCTTTTACTTGTTCATAATGACATGGGCTGACAAGCAAACGACATTTAAACTATACCTGCTTCTCATGCTCGGTGAATTAGCTAAGTACACATTTGAAGTCAAAGCACAGGAGTAAATGGGAGTTTCTGTCTACTCTGACTTGTAGCATGAATCTCAGCAATGAAGAGTAACACAGATGTCCAGTAAGCACCATTTTCACTTTAGTTTTTGAGAGCAAGAAGATTGGCTATCCAGCAGTACATCTTTGCAGCGGGTGTGCTTTCTGAAGCACGCACTTATCACAAATCTCTAACTGTAAGTTGAATTCAGCACAAGAACCATGTGGAGTCAGATTTAAATCTACACAACTGGTAGTTTAGAACAAGCTTCTGGGCGCAGCTGATAATGCTAAACAAGGTGCCCAAAGAGGCACACTGCAACAGTGAAATAAGAAAATAAAATGTCACCTAGCTTGAATTCAGCATTCTTGATGCTGACCTAAATTCAACTCGAAAACCAAATTCTGTTCTCCTCATAGGTCTGAGCAGGTGAGAGACACTAATAACCATCAGTTCTGTGTGTTTGTTAGAAAAGCTGAATTTAAAACTGGAGTTTGCAAATGAGCTGTACTTTTCTTCATCAGTGACTAAGGTACTATGTACCATCTACGTACAACGACATAATTACCAGATGGTGAACTGGGCTTTAAGTAAATATGAGAACTCAAGAGTACAGTTGAGTAAATAACTGACACTTGAACTATCATAAACATCTCTTCTGAAAGACAAGCTTCAGGTATTCATCCATTTAATGTGTCTTCCTGGAGAAACTTTAAAGTAAACTCAGCACAGGCATCATCTCAGACTGTGGAAGAAAACAAATTCTGCAGCCAGGACAAGGCCAGAGTCACGCTCCAGTGTCCTCTGATTGTGGTAATCAGTGCTGGCTGTTTGACAGAGAAAAAGGTACTCACCCAAACTGTACAGAAAACCCAGATTGTTTTCTATCTTCTATCTGGTTATTAAATTGCAAAGGTCCCTTGGGTGAAATAAATTGGTTAGGACTTTAAACCCAGGGGAGGCTGTATAGGAGATGCTGAAGGAAACCATGCTGGAACTGATGCTGTTGAACATACTCACATGTGATCTCTATGATGGGAGATTACTAGGAAATGGGCAAATTTTGTTGATTACACTTAATCATATATGTGATATGCAAAAGGAAACTTTCAGTAACTGCCAAAGGGTCTTGCACTACACCAAGCAGAATCTTCTGTCATCTGAGAAATGGATGCTGGAGACGCTGTGGAGGCAGATACTAGGATAATCATGGAAAAATTAGGTTAGGACTCCCAGCTCAGAAAATAAACAAGTGATGAAAACACAATACAGATCTGTAGAGATCTGAAAATAAAAACAAAGGGGGAGAGGTTATTCGTGATGTCTGTCAGCACAGAAAGACAGAACCCAGTGAAACTGCAATTAGAATATTTATTAAAAAGTACTTTTTCATGCACTGTGTAATCACATTGCAGAAGTCACGTCACAGGGACTAGCAGCGGTTCCAAGAGAAACCAGACAATCTCACAGAGGTCGCTAGGTGCTACAGCCACAGCCTACACACAGCACCCAGGCTGGGAAGCCCACAGGCTTCTGCCACCAGCCAAGGACAGTTGAGCCTGTGCTTGTGCTACTGCCTACGCTTCTGTTCTACACAGCCTCTGTCTGCCTAAAGGGAGGGTGATGGGCCACAGGGATTTTTGGCTGTGCAGGGCTGTTCTAAGGATGTAGTAGACTTCTGAGGTAAAAAGCAATCGCCTTTTTAATTATTTCAATCAAAAAGACCATTGGTACGTTTAACAAACACAGTATTACTGACCTTTAATAAAAGGCAGATCTCCTACCCTGCTGAACTAGGTGGACTACAAACAGCCCGGGCATGCACAAGAACAGACCTGAGAAACTACACACGTGGGTGAGGAGACCACCAAACACCTCCCACGGGTCCCTCGCTACTGAGAGACGTGGGCTGCTCAGTCTCCAGAAAGGAGCCTGGAACAGACCCACAGCAGCCACAATGCTGCGAGAACCACAGCACAACCACTCCTCGGCAGAGACTGCTTCTGACAACAGTTTGTGCCAGAGGAGTGAGAAGCGCAAGGCATCAAAAGAGAGAGGTTTGCCACTGGTCACATCTTGCCTTTTCTCATGTGTTACACTGAATGGAAGATTAAAGAAAAGACAGTTTGCCACAGCTGCTTTACCAAATCCAAACACTGTCCCATTTCTAGAGCACAAAAAATGGCATTTTGATGTTAAGTTGATAAGATCTGCTAAGATCTGGTAAAAATCTGAAGTGTGCCACATGACTTCACAATCGTCTAGCACAAGACTGCCAGCCACCTGATGGACCAAAAGCCACAGAGAGATGAGCAGAGACCCTAAAAGAACAAATTCTACCATGAGAGCAAGAACCAGGCTTTGGGAAAGCCCGGAATGTAAAGATTCATCCGAGGAAAGATGCAGCACAGGGAAGCCGGGAGGAGGGATGGCAGCAGACCGATGGCCTCCTCCCTACTTCAGATGCTCACGCGTGTATTCAAGTTCTTGTTCTTAGCAGCAGACTGGGATACAGAAACTCCAATACCTTCTGACCACAGTCTTTCAGCACTGCTTCCCCAGGTTTAGAGAGACAGCAAAGCGTCTATCTGTAGCACTGCTTGGGAAACTTACGAGTAGGAACTCTACAATTTTATATAACCCAGCAGACAACAGCTCACAGTCCAGCTGTCATCAACACCGATATTGTAAAGACCAAGAACGTCACAGATAATCCACACTGACATGTTGAACCCATTCCAAAGCATACAAAAAATAAAAATATGCAGAAAGGACACACCTGAATGTTGTGGTGCCTTCAAAGCAGTTTCAGTTGAGGACTGAAAGCTCTAACTGCTCTAAAATGACTCTTCCACAGCATGACTATCCAGCCACGTTCTCAAACGTACCTGGTACTCCAGTATCTAACAATCTGAGGTCAGGAGATGGGACTTGTTTTCAAAATACTGATGAGCATTCCCATACTCACTTAGCCAAGATGCCCACACTCAAGAACAACTTGATGACTTCAGTGATGCACACAGCTGTCGTTGAGAAGTACAGCTCAGTCTGCACTGTCCTTGTGTAACGCAATGCGACCGTGTATGTTGCAGCAACCAGGGTCATCACCGTGAGGCAGTACAACTTGAACAGTAAGCTGACATTTTCTGAAAGAAAAAAAAAAGATGACAACTCAGCACACCCTGCACTTTCATTTAAGAACTGAAACTGGGTGTTCTCCAGCTGAAGGACTATAGCAAATACTACTGTGGCAGCATACAATAAGTAAACAATGTCATGAAACACTTCCTCAAAAAGGTTAAATTTAAATTTTAAATCTCTTCTCAAAGAAGCTTGTATGGGAACTCCAGCTGTTTAAAAATAAGATGTCCTCTTGCCCTCATAATCACAGAGCGGCAGGGGTTGGAAAGGACCTTGAAAGATCATCTAGTCCAACCCCCCTGCCCGAGCAGGATCACCTAGATTAAATCACACAGGAATGTGTCCAGGTTGGTCTTGAATGTCTCCAGAGAAGGAGACTCCACAACCTCTCTGGGCAGCCTGTTCCAGTAATGCGTCACCCTCACAGTGAAGAAGTTTTTCCATGGAACTTCCTATGCTCCAGCTTGCACCCACTGCCTCTTGACCAGTCACTGCACATCACCAAGAAGATCCTGGCTCCATCCTCCTGACACTCACCCTGTACATATTTATAAGCATTAACGAGGTCACCCCTCAGTCTCCTCCAAGCTGAAGAGACCCAGCTCCCTCAGCCTGTCCTCAAAAGGAAAGTGTTCCACTCCATCACCTTGGTAGCCCTGAGCTGGCCTCTTTCAAAAAGCTCCCTGTCCTTCTTGTACTGAGTGGACATCCTTCATTCTAGAAAAAATAATCATGGACTGATATTTATCTAATAATAAAAATCTTCCTGTGCTTTCCTGCTCTTTAGCTGACAGTAAGTGCTTGCTCTGAAGCGTCAGCCAATCCTCTCCACGTAGCATACAGAAGTCTGGCACAAAGAGCATTGGCAGACTGGTAGAAGCAAAGAGAGCGGAGAAGTTCAGTATCAGCAAAAAGGGGAAGCGATCAAGCAAATCTTAATAAATAGGGCAGCATTTCCTTCAGCCTTAATTTCCATCTAAGGCAAGAGTTTTGCTCAGAACCATGATGAGACTTTACAGATAAAGCTTTCGTGAAAACAATATTCCCTGCAGGAAACACCAAGGTTACAGTTGCTCGAGTAAATGAAACCACACAAGGACTGTGACTACGTATCCACGGTGTTATTCCCTCTGTCCTCCTGGCTCCTACACCGGACCTACTACTTCCCTGTGTAATTTAGGAGTTGGCCTGTGTGGACGTTTCCAGGCCACACCAGTTCATCTGCATGTCACAGAATGGCTGAGACTGCATCCCCACCCGTAAAGAGCACAGAGCAAAACTCCAAACAGGACTCCCCTGCCTGACACCACGACCTACAACAGGTGACATCAGCAAACACTGAGGTGTCTGCAAAACCATCTTTCAACCTGGTGAATTCTTCTTTGCTATGTACAGCATCTGATGGGGGGTGGGGGGGGTGGTGGTCACTCAGCAGCATCTTTTGGGCCATTATCTCTCATGTTCTGTATATCCTCAGGAAATGTACTTTAATTGGTGTAAGTTAGTGTTCCTCTACTGATTAGGGAAGGAGCTAACAGATAAGCTCCAGGCAGATTTGTTAGAACGTTGTTCCTTTAATCTAGGAACGAATTACTGAATCCAGCCCAAGTGATGTTTTGGTTCGTTTTCCTTACAAGGCAGTCATGCCTTCTATTGCATAACATTTCTGCAAGGTACAGTTAATACCTCCTGCTGCTGCAATCGTTTAAATTAGCTACTTCCTTATAGATAAAAATCTTACCCACGTCAGTAACCACTTTTAAAAGGTAGAGCCAATTAGGTTTTGCTCTGACAATGCTTAACAAGAGATTAACAAACTGTAATCCATTTTTAAATTAAGTTTGGATTGCAGGGAGGGCGGGCAGGCAGTGGGAATCCAAGGGCATAACAAGCAAGAAATAAAATTAACGCAGTCCAGTTTCACAAACACATATTTCCTAATACTGTTTCTGTCAGCGCTAAAATGCCAGGAACAACGTGGGTTTACGCGTTAAGAGCTGAAGTCTATGCGCTACCAAACTAAAACTAAATTTAATATTTGCCTGTATGAACTACTCCTAAAAAAAGTGCATGCCCAGCTTGGCAACTGTCTGCACACTTGGGTAAACCAAGCGCAGCAGGACGCTGTAACGAATCCAGTAACTATACTAGACAGTGCTGGTGCTATGTTAAGAGCTATCTGAGTTAGTCTCCAGGCTGGCTCACACACCTGCATTGGTACAAACGCCACACTGGGGGCAGAAGGAAACGTGGCTGGGGCACACATCTCCTTTGCCAATAAGCCTGAACTTACACCAGCTTAAAGAAAAACCCCAAGGAGATAAAAGCACCTTCTGTTTCTCTCCCGGAGTTTCTCTTGCTGGCTTCAGTAAATCCCACTCAAACGAAATGATTTCCAGCAAAAGGGACCAGGCAGGCCAAACGCCTCAGGATGTAAAAGCAAAGCCTCCCACACACCTCACCTAATGCTTCTCAACGGCCGCCCAAGGCTAAGCCCGGCACTTCAGGTACAGTCAAGCAGCCTCGAAAGGCAACTGGGGCACTGGATACCCGGAGCCAGCCCTACACGCACTGCAGGGCACCCTCCTGTGCCTGGCCCCTCTCCTCCTGGGGTTATCACTGAATCACAGAATTGTAGGGATTGGAAGGGACCTCCAGAGATCATCGAGTCCAACCCCCCTGCCAAAGCAGGTTCCCTAGAGCAGGTTGCACAGTTAGGTGTCCAGACGGGTCTGGAATATCTCCAGAGAAAGAGACTCCACAGCCCCCCTGGGCAGCCTGTTCCAGTGCTCCATCACCCTCACCACGAAGAAGTTCTTTTGCACATCAGTGCAGAACCTCCTGTGGTCCAACTGGTGACCATTGCCCCTTGTCCTGTCTCCACAGGCCACTGAAAAGAGGTTGCCCCTTGTCCTGTCCCCATTTCCCTTTGTCTCCCACACTTCAGATATTTATAAACATTGAGGAGATCCCCTCTCAGTCTTCTCAAGGCTGAACAGCCCCAGCTCACTCAGCCTTTCCTCACGGGAGCGATGCCCCAGTACCTTAATCACCTTTGTGGCCTCTACTGGACTCTCTCCGGGAGATCCCTGTCTGTTTTGTACCGGGGAGCCCGAACTGGACACAGGACTCCAGGTGAGGCCTGACCAGAGCAGAGGGGGAGGATCACCTCCTTCGACCTGCTGGCTAATCGCTCTTCTCGCCCCCCTTCTCGTCCCTGCCAGGGCTGCTGCCAGCGGCGGCAGAGCCCAGCCAAAGGTCCTGGATGGGGAAGCTGGCAGAGGGGCTGGCATCGCCTTCCTTAAGGGCTGGAGCCCCCCCGGCTCGCCAGAAGGCTCCGGCTGCGGGCCCGCCCGCGGAGCTGTGGCACCGCTGCACGCACTCCGACAGAAGCCCGGGCTCCGGCGGTGCGTTAGCGACCCCCGCAGCGCCCGCGGGGCGGGTGCGGAGGAGCAGCCGGCTGC
>VXBZ01012775.1:134505-179209 GCA_013399135.1 Heliornis fulica | reverse complement strand
CGCGGAGGCGCCCCGCCCCCGCCGCGCCCCGAGGGTCACGCCGAGCAGCGGCGGGCCGGGGTTGGAGCCGGCGGGCCGAGCCGAACGCGGGAGCTCGGCGGTGGGGGCCTCCCCCCGGCCCGGGGCTCGGCGACCCCCTTGGAGCGGACCCCTGTGAGCACCGAGGCGACGCGCAGTGCCTTGCTGCGGGAGCGAGGGGACGCAAAGGATGTGCAGGTGGAGCGGTGCCTGGCTCTGCACCACAGGCCAACACAGCCAGCCACTACAGCCACAGTCTGCCAGAGCTAGCCACCACAGTCACAGACTGCCACTGCCACAGCTAGCCACCACAGTCATAGACTGCCACAGCTAGCCGCCACCATCACAGACCATCACAGCCACAGCCGACCACCACAGCCACAGACTACCACAGCCACCAGCCACAGACAGCTGCCACAGCTGCCACAGCTGCCAGCTGACTTTAATGGTTGCACTGATGCATGAAAATTCCCAAGTAAAACGAGGAATTCAAGTGAAATACGCTGCAGTCTGGGCATCTGTGAGAACCCCTTGCAGTAACCAAACTTAAATATGTCTTTCTCAAATGTGCGTGGCTTGTTCAAGAGAGGAAATTCCATGACACCCATAGACAGAGATGGCTGTGGTGGTAGCTCACCTGAGAGAAAGTTGGGTAGCGGCAGTGCTACGTGACAAGTCTGGTATTTCACAAGTCTAACAAAGCCAGTGTATGTACGTGTAATGCCTTCTTTTGTGAAGGACTTTGGACGGTGTTTTGTTCCTCCACTTCTTGCTTCCTCATCGTCTCTCTCCTCATAAAATTTCAGGAAGGTTTTTTTTCCCATGGATTTCTAACAATGTGATCTCATTCTGGAGAGAAACTATCTTGAAAAGTTAATTTTTAAGGGCCTGGTAGATTGTTAATATGATGGAAATGGACTCAGAAATCTGTAAAAGTTTTTAAAAACGTGTGCATAAGCACCACTCTCTTGTTCCTAAAAATTAAGAGGATATTGTTGTTATAGTTGGACTTGATCTTAATGGTCTTTTCCAACCTAGCGATTCTGTGATATTAAGAAGAAATCAAAGAGAAATTCTGTTTATGAGACTTTATTAATAAAAGAAGTAGGGTATATCTGTCCCTCTTGTTCCAAGAAAAGGAAATCCTAAAATGAGAAATAGAGATGGCACTGAGCTATCTTTATGCAGTGTTTTGTGATGTCACAGACTCTAGAAAAAAGTTCTTGCTTTCTGCCTGCAGTAAAGGGACAAATCTCAAGAGTATCATTGTAATTAGTTTTTTACTCTTGAATTGCTTTGAATCAGTACATTCAGAGATCACTTGTTTTGTCAAGGACAGGACAAGGGGTAATGGGTCTGAGCTGGAGCATAGGAAGTTCTATGTCAATGTAAGGAGAAGCTATTCCACTGTGAGAGTGACAGAGCACTGGAACAGGCTGCCCAGAGAGGTTGTGGAGTCTCCTTCTCTGGAGGCATTCAAGACTAATCTGGACACATTCCTGTGTGATTTAATCTAGGTAATCCTGCTCAGGCAGGGGGGCTTGGACTAGATGATCAAAAGATCATCTAGTCCCTTCCAACTCCTAATGTTCTGTGTTTCTGTGTGATTCTGTGCTCTCCTGCTATGTGTCTTTCTTGTACTCCCCAAACGGCAGCACCTAAAAAGGAGAAAACCCCAGACGCAACCAAAGAGCTGAAAATGTGAAGGACTCCAGTGCTGCCATGGGCTGCCCTGCGAACAACCCCAAACCCTGCCAGCTGCCAGCGCTGCACTCGGTTACGGACCGAGGGCCTTGGGGCTGCGTGTGGCGTGAGAACACTCATCAGCACTCCAGCAGAACCAGACTCAAACAAAAACAAACTCGAGTTCAGACAGGCATCGGCTGAGCACTGTCTCCCCTTTCACATGACTGCAGCCATTCTGAAAAGTAACCTCTCTTCCCCCCCCTCCCCCAAACTATTTCATGGGTAGTTAGCACCCAGGAGTCACACACATATTTCTCGTTGCCAGAAGTAAGCTCTGAGGTGTCTATGCCGTGCCAAAGCTGAGATGTGGGTTACACCTGTATTCCCCAGTGTTTTACAGTTGTGTGGCGCCTTCTCCAGTGGAAAAGAACAAAGTAGGACAAAAGGGATGTGTGGATTCTTGAAATACCCGTTTGTTCGTTCAAAGGAAGAACTTTCAACACAAAAGGTCCAAACAGAGACATCACAACAACAAAAAGATCCCATAAAGCATTTTTCTCTGGAAAAAAAAAGGTGCAGCTGCTAACAGCACTCATTTTTATTAATAAATTTTAAAATTGATACCAGCTCATAATTTAAAACCATGAAGGAGCAGCATATCTGATCAAAGAGAGAAAATCAACCAGGGAAAGCCCATTGAGCCAAGTTCTTCCTGTGCTCCCCTCCTGCTCCTTTGGTTTTCGTCGGTTTATTTTTAACTAATGCCTTGTGGATTTGTCCTACCTTTATAATATACCTTTAAACAGTGAAGCTGGATACACTGGAGACAGTTAAACAAAAAGAGAATGCCTGTGCTATCCTGCACAATGCCACAGAAACAATTACCCAGCAGCTTGAATTTTCGAGCTTTGTTGTCACAAGTTTGGGTAACAATGGCCCAGGAATCAGGCTTCACCTGCCAAAACAAGATACAGAAACCTGAGCACAGCCTGTGCAATCGCAGTCACACACCGGGACTGTTAGCAGATAATAACACCGGGAGGTCTTTGTTGCTGTGAAAATTATCTGCTTTAAAGCACCTCCTCGGCCCATCTGAGAAGATGTTTCATCTCAAAGCTCAAGCAATTCAGGCTTTCACCACCAGAAATAGCAGCTGCAGTTGCGCTGGTCAGACCTGGTGCCTGTTTCTCCGCCGCAATGGAATAAAGCTAAAAAGCGCACTGCAGCTTTCCAAACAAAGCACGCTTTGGCTTTCCAAACCAAGTGAAGCAGCTTTCTCAGAGGTGCCCCAAAGGCAAATTCCTATGGTTTCCTGTGTGCTCACCATCCCTGTTTAGTCAGTCAGTACAGAAATTGCTGGAGACACCAGCACCATCCAGACAGTTCCCTCTTGTCCACCTCCCTGCCGCAGCTTGCCCTCCTAACGCAGACACTTGGGTTACAACAGCACCAAGATTAAGGCTGATGGCATCTGGCTGGTTTTACCTTGACGATTCTGCTCTACGGGTGGAGCTGTGATGTGTGAGTGACTCTCCTGGGATCAGTCTGATTCCACACCAGTGGGAACAGTGCCTCTGTAGGGGCTGCAGCACTGTCCCCACATCCCATAAGAGCTGTCTTATGTTATACTTTTCATTTACCAAAGATGTGGCTCCTAACGACAGCGTTTCAGGTAGCAATGACTTATTAAAACCTCATGGAAATCCCAGAACTCACACTACTTATTTCAATGTTAATTTAAGTTAAGGTCTTTGGGAACATCCTGATTCTAAATTGCTGTTTAAAATCTGTGTGCTTTGGGCTTATAATTTGCATCACTTAATGACAGAATCGCAGAATCACAGAACATTAGGAGTTGGAAGGGACCTCAAAAGATCATCTAGTCCAACCCCCCTGCCTGAGCAGGATCACCTAGATTAAATCACACAGGAACACATCCAGATTGGTCTTGAATGTCTCCAAAGGAGACTCCACAACCTCTCTGGGCAGCCTGTTCCAGTGCTCTGTCACCCTCACAGTGAAAAAGTTTTTCCTTACATTCACATGGAATTTCCTATGCTCCAGTTTGGACCCATTGCCCCTTAATGACAGTCAGCAGCCCCAGCAGACAGGATAAATTAAATAAATCAACTGCTCAACAGACACAGTAACATCTTTTGTGTCTTAATTTAGATACATGCAGGGATTTTTATACATACCTTCAGGTTTCTCATTTTCACTTAGGTTTTATCTACCGCTCTTGTTAAGTCTACTTTGACCATATGAGTAGCAGGAAATGATCCTCCTCGGAGGCCCTGCAAGAAAATCTGTGGCCTGGTTACATTGCTTGAGTTGTCCTGCTTAGTCTGGGTGCTAACATCCTTGGGCAAGTACACTTGGGTGGAGTTCTCTCTTCTCATGTGGCTGAGCTCCGTCTGCATGGCGCGAGTTAATTTGCGGCGCAAATTGGCCTAAAGACACAAAAAGAACCAGATTAAGTGAAATTTTATTTGAACATTTCAGTGCTGGTTTATACATGGGTGCGTTTGTCTATTGCAGATTGATGGGCTTCACAGGCCTGTGACATCACCCTACTGCCACCATTGCAACGGTGACGTGGTAACTCCTGTGCTAACAGGCTGCGTGGACAGCACTGTACGTAGCCCCTGGAATTTGACATCAGCCTCATACCATGTTCCTATTTGCCTTTGGTCCCTGTGCTTCAAGTTTTGTTTAATGCTAAAGCCGTTGTCTTGTTAGAGTCAGACATTGTTTTCAAGGTAAGCTCTTCCAGTGCTTCAAACCAATTTCAGTCAGTCTGACAGCACACACTGACTGTGATGAGATCAATCTCTCCAGGCACCTCCAACCTAAAACAAGTTTGGGGATACCGAGTATTGTTGATAACCCAACTACAGGACCAAGTGTGACAAATTTTGGGGGTTGGTGTCACAAAGTATCAGATAAAAGTCTTCTTTCAAGGCAGGACATACTGTTTCTCTGTTAAATTTATTGCTCTTGAAAAACGAGTGTATGCTACTGCAAGGAATTATGCTTGCACAGAGAAACAGATGAAACTTTTACTTCTAACATCAAACAGGTGCTTTAACAAAGTCATGTTTTAGCACTTCCTATTGCTACAAGTTTTCTGGCTCATACACAACAGAAAAAACCCACCCCAAAGCACCTGAACTCATCCTCTAACAAAAACCACAGATAAGTCCGGTGTTCCCCTGAAGTACCAAATTCATGGATGTGTTGGTAAGCTCTGCCTGTTATTTCAGCGCTTTACTTCTAAACGTGGCATCACCTCCATGTCATGAATTCAGCGTAGTCACAAGGCTTCTGCATGACCCTGGGATTTCTTGTTTCAATTCAGCATCGCTAACCTCCCATACGGACAGTTCAGGCTAAAGCACCCTTAGTGCTTTAAAGTACTTTCTCTAAATATTTTGAACCACTGACCACATATTACATTTATTTATGTCCATTATGAAGCAAAGGCAACTTTTAGCTAGGCCTTTTGTAAACCTAATTGGCTTCTTTATATACCTCTATAACAACTATTACTTAGAACCCTTTATAAGCCACTTAATACTGGCAAGAGTTTTTCAGTCCAAAATTGTGTCTGCCTAACATTTGCAGTGTTCTGCATCCAGCTGGTATCAGTAACTGCAGTATTCCTGGTATTCACAAGTTCATTTCGATTTCATTGTGAAAATCAGATGCTACACCGTGACAACTCTGTGTGCTGGCAAACCATAGAAAGAAGCTTTCAAATATATCCTGTGACTTTAAAAGCTTTTACACACATGGCCAACCTCCTGTGCACAGGCTGTGATTTCCATTCCATCAGAAAAACATCATGATGGAATAACAAAAATTTCACCTGGGTTATATATGCTACAGAAAAAACTAATTACTGTTTCTTACCTCTCTGGTTCTACATGAAAGAGGGAATTCTAATTTTTTTCCTCCAAAAAAAAGCAGAATTGGTTTTAGCAAACATGACAAATCAGATTAAAATGAAAAGTCTTTCATTATGAAAAAAGAAAAAAAAAAAGAAAAAAAGAAAAAAAAAGAAAAAAAGCCCTTGTGCTTTGATACCTTTCAGGGATGAGTTAGTAAACTCAAGGAAAGCTTCTGGAGGGCCACACACCCCCAAAGGTATTCCTAACCATTCTGTCTGGCACTCACTACTTTTTTTCCTCTTCTTACTTGGCAGTGATAAATACTAAATTACTGAACTTGCAATATGCCTCACCAAGATCTTTCCTGTTTCTTTGTTTGGGTAGGAGGGTTTTTTTTTGGTGGGTTTGTTTGGGTTTTGGATTGTTTTTTACAAAGAAACTCTACAGCAGTATCTTCAACTTGTTAAATTTATTTGAGTGTAGAGGGGCAACAATTATTACACTCAGCTCTGGTGAGGCTGTGCCTCCAGTGCTGTGAGCAGTTTTGGGCCCCTCACTACAGGAAGGACCTGGAGATGCTGGAGCGTGTCCAGAGAAGGGTGATGGAGCTGGTGAAGGGTCTGGAGCACAAGTCCTATGAGGAGCTGCTGAGGGAGCTGGGGATCTTTAGTCTGGAGAAGAGGAAGCTGAGGGGAGACTCTACAAGTACGTGCAAGTAGGGTGTGGAGAGGTGGGGCTGGTCTCTTCTCTTGGGTAACAATTAGTAGGACAAGAGGAAATGATTACAAACTGCATCAGGGAGATTTACATTAGACATCAGGAAGAATTTCTTTACTAAAATAGTTGTGGGATGTGGAACAGGCTGCCCAGGGCAGTGGTGGAGTCGCCATCCCTGGAGGTATTTAAAAGGCAAATAGATGAGGTGTTGAAGGGCATGGTCTAGAGGTGGACTAGGCAGGGTTAGGCTATGGTTGTGTTGCGATCACCCTAACAAAATTGCCTGAATCACAGATTACTTTGAATTTAGTTTAGAATCATAGATTATAATTTTAAGGAGTTATAGCAGTTATGAAAATATACAGCATGTTTAGGCCCTTAGGAACAGGTAACTAGCACAGTGGGTACCCTGATCACTGTGGAGACCATTATGGACCTTGAATCAAAATAATGGACGCAGGTTATTGACCTTGAGCTAAAACGATAGAAGAAGAAACCGGTTTTGGTTTGGAAGATCAGCCAAGGATGAAATGAGCATGTGCAAGGATGGAGTTCATCAGCAGACAGAGCGAGGACAACTTGGTGACCACCACAGGAACCCCATTCAACATAACTACACATGCGTTAGAGACACTTGCATATGATAATGACTTCCAGGAAATTGCATTAATATGCTAATCAACACCTCCCCTCTTTGTATTTAAATCAGTCAGTAAATGTAACCAATGATTTTTATAGAATAAGAATTCAAACAAGGTGAGCTAACTGAAAGCCAGCCATTGTAAAGGCCAAATTAAGAAGTGAGCAGTCTGTGCAGTTCTGAGCTTTGTTAAAAAACGAATTATAGATGTTGTGCTTTGTACGTACTGGCCAACACATCTGTGGAGGAGCTATTCCCGTGTCCTCCCCAGCGCTGGAATAAAGAACTGCCTGCCTACCTGCACGATTGTGACCGCTAACACTTGGACTTGGTGACCTTAAAGGTCTCTTCCAACCCAAGTGATTCTATGATTCTACCTAACAAGCCTTACAAGCAGTGGTGCAAGTGCAGCAGAGACCTGACCCAAGCTGGCTTTGGGGTCCAGTGACTCCATGCAGTGCACAACCTCTCCTTTCCTGAGCACCACTGTAACAGATGGAGTCCAACGTCATGGGCTAAAGGAACTTGGTGGACATTGTGTGAGCATTGTGTGGGCATTTATGGACACTTCACAGCCATTTCACAGGGGTGGTCCATGGACTAAGGGAATGGATGTGTGTTTTGCATCAAAGGATGGGAAGCGGGACCACAGCTGATGAGGTTGTATCGGATAGCGTGGGACCTGAGCATGACATAAACGATACCGAATATGGGGAGGAGAATGTGCTGATTTTGGCTGGGATAGGGATAATTTTCTTCACAGTACCTGGTGTGGGGCTGTGTTTGGATTTGTGCTGGAAACAGTGTTGGTAACACAGGGATGGTGCAGTCACTGCTCAGCAGCACTTGCACAGAGCCAAGGCCTTCTCTGCTTCTCACCCCACCCCACCAGCAAGGAGGCTGGGTGTGCACAAGGAGCTGGGAGGGGACCCAGCTGGGACAGCTGACCCCAACTAACCAGAGGGATGTCCCACACCATATGGCATCATGCTCAGCTTGGAAGGGGCTTGAGGAGGAGGAATGATGTGGGGAATGGATTCCTTGTCCTGTTTTGCTTGTGTGTGTGGCTTTTGCTTTACCTGTCAAATTGCCTTTACCTCAGCCCATGGGTTTTTTTTCACTTTTGCCCTTCCAATTCCTTTCTCCCATCCCACCAGAGGAGAGTGAGCGAGGGGCTGTGTGGTGCTGAGCTGCCATCTGGGGTCATACCATGACATTTGGTAATAACAATATATACCAGCTTTATAGCTTTTCTTCTCAGTTCCCACTCATTCCATTCATAGGATGTCACAATAGTTGGAGGCAAGATGTGAGTATCAGTTTGAGTAGAACTGTCACATTTTGTGGATGGTTTCATCAAACATTTGGTTGCATTTCTGACCTGGATGAAAAACAAAACCCAAACCCAAGCAGGCATTAATGAGAAGAATACAGACATAAGAAAGAGAGCATATAGGGATATGCTGCTTTTTAAAATCAAATAGAAACCTGCCAACCACATGTGGATAATAAGTTTTATATTAAACATTTTTTTTTGCTCCCCCCACTCTTGCTAAAAAAGAAGAAAACATTAAGTCTTTGCTAGATTTAATTTCTGACAGAAAACCCTTTAGGCAGAGGCCACGGCTGAATTTCAGACTCCCACATCCCAAGTGAGTGTTTAATTATTGGTTTTTGGTAAAAAGAAGGTCCCACCACTCTTTTCGATGCAGGTACCTCAGTTTGTCTTTATGAATGGTCTGAAAATACAAATCATAATTAGGGGAAGTGCCTACATCTCTGCCAGAGCTGGGAAATAAACTCAATCTTTCTCACCAAGGGACAGTTCAAGACTACATTCTTCCCATTGCTAGGGACCTAGAATTCACAGTGGGTCACAGAGAATGCCTGTGAATCCAAGCCAAGCCCTTGGATTTCACACAGTAGAACTGTCACACTCATTATTAACGAGTCCCCTTTCCTTCTGTAATATATTTCATGATTCCTGTCCCCAGTTATCGCTACACCCTCATCCAGCACATCCCAATGAAATGCTAAACTAAAGCTCCGGTTAATACTGTACTGGATTATCTTCTACTGCATTTATTTACTGTCTCTTTAATATACCTTTGCAAAAAAAAAAAAAAAAAAAAAAAGAAACCATCAGAACCAGGGTCTTCCTCAGCTAGGACAAGCAGCTTTTATCACTGCCACCCTTTGGCTCTACATATTCTTGTGTGAAGAGATAAAGTGAAGACATGTTTCTTACCAACACCCTGAAGACCTGTAAAAGATGGACCTTCAGACATTCTGTATGATAGGCCTATGATTATACCTCTTTCCTAAAGATGGGTATTATCTGTTCTGTTTATGTTCCAAAAGGATGGATCAACCAGTGACCCAACAGCAGTTCAGCAAGAGGCATGAGCAATGTGTACCTGTGTGTACGGAGAGAGGTATTCAAACTGATGATGAAGGTTGAGCAGTTGAATTAGCTCCACATGTTCCTTTGCTTTCTCTACATTCAGTTGAATGAACTTGTCTGGATCCTGAGCAAATATGTATGCTGCCTCTTTGGAACTGAAAACATAGCATCTCTCCTTGTGCTTCAAGATTCCAATAGCAGGGTTTCCTAAAAAAAAACCCAAACAACAAACCCAAATATATTCTCATATGAAGAGAATAAAAAAAAAACCCCAAACAACCACCTGCTTTTGACCAGTTCCCATACAGCATGCCTTAGTGCCTGTCAGAAAAGCACAGAGAACACCTACAGCAACGGCCTCAGGAAGCAGCCCATACCTACAAATGCTTCCCCTAAGATCTCCATCAAATATCTGATTGCACATCAGTAGTCCATTTAAGAGCATAACACTGAAATTAACTGGGGAAAAAAAAAAGCAGATGAAGCAGCTGAGAAGCTGGACAACAAATTAACAGAGAAAAAGGTAAAAAGGAGAAAAGTCCAAAGGCCAAATAACTTGCATAGGAAAACACGAATCGAGCTGAGGGACGGATGCAGGCTCTGCTTCAGCGCTCACTGCCCAGGAAAGGCGCAGAACCTTCATCAAAAGTGATGTGAAAATACTGGCACTACTCAGTGGCCATCAAAAAAGGAAAAAGAATGTCAGGAATTATTAGGCTGCAAACGGGGTGGGGGGGGAAGAAAACCAACACTGTAATGATCCATATGCTATATTTGTAATACTGTGCTTTGTTCTAACACAAAAGAATAGGGAAAAGTCAAATGAGGGGCTTTGAGAGTGATTGAAGGCTTGGAATCTCTTTCACAGAAGAAGGGGGTTAAAGAAAGAGGCCTCTTGAACATTAAAAAGAAGCAAATGAAAATTAAAAATATGACACCCTGTGTCATATTTTTAATTTTAATTAAAAACCATGAATCATGTGCAGTATAAAATTACTATTTGCTAATTTTCTTAACAGAAACACTATCAGGTCTTTGATGAAATTATCAAGCCAGAGCTTAAAACCATCTCACAAAGAGGTACCTTCTCACTGTATATGTAACTGTGGGACTCTTGACAATAAGAATATCCCATGGAAAACTCTAAATGGATTCAAAAAGCAATTAGATAAATGAAAAACTTCTATCAAGGATTATTCAAGAGAAGGCTACAGTCTCAACATTTATCTGAGGAAAGCCCATAACCACTAATTGTCAGAACAGGGAATGATATCATTAAGGAAGGATCATTCCTACTTGATTTCTCATAATCTTCAAGTGTTCATGATTGTCCACATCCAGAAATTGGATACAGATCTAGAGAGACCTTCAGTCCAAATCAGGACAGTTTTTCTCATCTGGAATACTAAAGACTAAGATTTTTTTCTATGAACATTTGACTTAAACAAGTGCACTTTTGCATTATTTTCAGAGAAATCTGTACTACATTATAACAGCCATTTAAAACTACATATGGTGCAGACTACATACGGTGTAGTCTTTGCAGCACATGAATACCCAAAATTCAAGGAATGACCATTTTCCTATGCTTGTATTGAAACACATTAATTGTAAACAAACTTCCATTCAGCTGCAGCATATCACAGAATCACAGAACATCAGGAGTTGGAAGTGACCTCGAAAGATCATCTAGTCCAATTCCCCTGCCTGAGCAGGATCACCTAGATTAAATCATACAGGAATGTCTCCAGAGGAGACTCCATAACCTCTCTGGGCAGCCTGTTCCAGTGCTCTGTCACCCTCATGGTGAAAATGTTCCTCCTTATATTAAGATGGAACTTTCTATGTTCCAGTTTGCAACCATTTCCCCTTGTTCTATCACTAACCAACACCGAGAAGAGCCTGGCTTCATCCTCCTGACACTCACCCTGTACATATTTATAAACATTAATGAGGTCACCCTTCAGTCTCCTCTTCTCCAAGCTGAAGAGACCCAGCTCCCTCAGCCTGTCCTCATAAGGAAGATGTTCCACTCCATCATCTTGGTGGCCCTGGGCTGGAGTTCCATATCCTTCTGGAACTGAGGAACCCAGAACTGGACACAATACTCCAGGTGAGGTCTCACCAGGGCAGAGCAGAAAGGGAAAAGGACCTCTCTTGATCTATCAGCTGCTCCCCTTTTAATACACCCTAGGAAAACTACTTAGTAACATGGGTGTTGTGTTTTTAACCCCAGGTGGCAGTTAAACACAACAGAGCCACCTGCTCATTCCTTTCCCCTCAGTGGGAAGGGGAGGAGAATCAGAAGAAAAAGGCAAAACTCCTGGGTTTGGGTAAGGACACTTTACTGGGACAGTAAAGGCAGAGGAAAAGAACAGCAGCAGCACTCAGAATACACTGAGTGATGCACAATGCAATTTGCTCATCGCCCGGAACGTGATGCCCAGCTCTTAATACAAACTCCTCCTCCATGGCCAGACTCCTTTATATTCCAACATATCCCTTTGGGTAGTTTGGGTCAGCTGCCCTGCCTGTGTCCCCTCCCAGCTTCTTGTGAAAATCAATTCTGGTCCAGTCAAAAACGAGGAGAAAGGGAAATAAATTACCTGGGGTGAAACTTTCAAACATGAAAATGCGGTACTCCAGCTCTGACGTAAAAAGATGCATCCAGACCACGGCTTTACGCTTTCACTGGCACTTGTGTGGATATAAAGTATGGAAAAGAGCTAAGTGCAAAGCATACCTGGGAGGGTGAGTCCTTTTACACCAATTGCATGTGCACAGAAACCATGGTACTGGATTAGCAACTGATCAAAATTATCTGTAGTCTCTGGGAAAAGCCACTCTTGGTTCCTGAAATCAGCAACGTTCACTCTGGTTCCTAAGGAAAGGGGTAACAGAGGAAGGATTTCAGTTACAAAACATCGGGTGTTCAAAATACAATAATCTTACAGGACAACTGGGTTCCTCTCGTCTTCACAGCATGACCTGTGGTGCCAAGATCCCAAAAGCCAAACTTTAGCCCTGCCATAAAGCAGATCCTACTGAATAATCAGTCCCACAGGAGCCTTCTTCAGTAGCATTAGTATTCTTTGGAGACACAGGACAACAACAGGAAGGTAGTATCTTATTCTTCTATTTTGTTTTCACCCACTCACGAATTACAAATCCCCGGGAGGATAACTTGGTTGCTAGAGATACCATCTTACAAAGAAATACTTCTGGTAACCAAAGCCCCGTTAAATTAACTCTTTTATCCCCCCCTCCATTCCAGAAGTTCTGAAAGGTATAAAAAGATATAAGCAAACTTCAGATTTGTTTTTTTTTTACAAATGCAGAAATATTCTTCCCTGATCATCCTGTCATTTTTATAAGGTATTTCTGTATCTAGTAGCTATATCTTAATTTTATATACTTAAAAATAAAAGTTCAGACTGCAATATGCGAAAAATAAACCCACACACTTCAGGACTCGTTTTAACTTACTGATCAAATTCTGATTATTAAAAATACCAATGTGCAGCACTGCCTGTAAAGAAAATTCAAACAAGATCTCGGGAGATGAATTAAAACCAAAAAGGAATAACTTTCAGTACCCATGGTTTCTCTTATCCTTTCCTCGTCACTTTTCACAGTCACTCCTTCCAGAAGAGATTTTAGCTTTTCCTCAGGAAAAAGCTGTGATTGGATTTCCCAGAACTGTTGCAGATCGTTAGACATATTAGTGAGGAATCTTAGCAGTAGCATCTCATCCTGAAAGCTGGTCCAGAGGTTAGAAAGTGCAACAAAGAGAGGCTGGAAAAGAGCAAAAATAAAGAAAATTCTCTGAAATCCAGATTTGCTTCATGTCTGTAGAGTAACCCAAGTGATGTGCATAATTCCTTGCTATGAACAAAACCGAGCTGATCTCCAAGGCCTTTAGCATCTCCAGGGGAATTCTGGGGCAGTGGGAGAGGATCTGCCCTCACATATTCCCGCTATGTTTTATAACTGGAAATAAGGTGTACAGGAATAAGAAGGATGAGAAGAAATGCACCTGGCTATCTACCAAAAGAAGTTAAACTACACCTACAGGTACAAAACATGAGGTTTTGTTATTTTGTCTGCCCTGCTTCTGGAGTGACTTGGTACCACAGCCCCCAGGCCATGACGTGTGCCAAATTAATGGGGTGCAGGGCTCTTCAGAGTGGTACAGAGTTGGGGACAAAACTGGAAGCTGCCACTCCCAGCAGCAATGCTGCCATACAGATGTGTACCTACATACATAAGAAGCCTACGAGCTTTGAGTATAAACGCTGATTTCAGCGACAGTGACATAAAAATGTGCCCTGTTACATCTAAACATACAGAGAATTTACAGGAAGAGATTCAATGAATCTGAAAAGGTACACTAACAACATTATATTTTATGTATGTTAACAGCTTTTTTGTAACAACAGCCAACAGAGTAAGCTCTGGAACTCATCACCATCACTAATGCTGTGGATATATTATGGTTACAACAATGGAAGAAACTGAAGGAAGGGCAGCTAGACCCAAGTAATTTTTACTAGTATAAACAAAAAACATTAAATCTACCGTGTTTCCTACAAATATTTACTACATGTATATCCCTTTTCCTATGTTTTTTTTAAAAGGCAGAATGCCCAGCTTCTTGTAGAGGATCCAGTTTCTCAGCAACCTGAAAACAAGAACTATTTGAATGGCTTGTTAACTGCAAAAGTCCTGGAACCAAAAGGCATTACATACTCTGTCTTCACCAATGTGAAGAGGGAAGAAAGTCTGGGAAGGAAGCAGATGTCGGCTGACAGCCGCTGGGGAAAAGGGTAACATCTATCAGTCACTTAAGCCCCACAAAGATTCAGAAGAGAAAAAAACCCAACAACTGCCCTGAGTGGCTGGACAAGAGGGGAAAATGTTCTCCAAATGAGAATATCTGCTTATAACATCACAAGCATAAACTAAAGCGTCAGATCACATCTAAGATACACCTCAGTTAAAGTGCCCTTCTCATGAGTCTCCAGCTCAAAGACCCTTATGGGAAGTGTAAAAAATACTTTGAGTAGGGGGGTGTGTGTGTGTGTGTGTAATATAATTTTCCTTCATTCCTCAACAGTAGACTTTTTTTTTGTTTTTTAATTATTTGTATAGAAGAGTGAAATATAACTTAACAGACCTATCTATGTACCGCATGCTAATTCACCAGTAAAATACAAGGAATTATCATCACAGACCTATCACACACAAAGTTGCGCTCTTCCATGAGAAGAGGGTGAAACAAAGCTGCTTTCTGACTCAGTTCTCTCCCATTTACTTTGCACCATGGATGGCATCATAATAATCCCAGGTTTCCACAGGCTCATCGAGCATCGCACCCTCCTTCACAGTACCTGCAGTCTGCATCACTCATTCCCTCCTCCTCCTCCTCCTCCTCTGACACCTCACTCCCAACTAAGGGTGAAACAGTACAGACCACCTGTGGTGCAGAGGTGTGTGGCTGCTCACTGGCCAGACCACAGGGAATTGTGGCATTGCCATTTCAGGCCTGATCTTAGGAGAGGTCTAATCGTGTCTCTGTCTCCAGCTGCTTGTATTTCACACAACTGGCAGAAAATGACATATTTTGAAATTTACAGAGTCTTGACAAATTTGACTGAAACTGGCCAAGAGATCCAGAAGCTATTGGGTGGGGGAAAGAGGGTGAAACCTCCATCACATAAACCTGATTTCTTTACAAAAAGGACATCAAGGAGTCACACTGTAATTACAGGAACTGCTATCTTGAAAGGAGAATCACACTCTCATGTGCCACTACCTGTCATCATGTTCTTTCGATTTCTGCAAGGAACAGGAGAGTATTTACACAAACTAGGAAATGTCACTGTAAATCTACAAATACTGACAAATGACTCAGGACACTTACAGTAAAATACCATTTAATTCTTTCCCCCCCTCTTTATACCCTGTTTTTCTTTTACCTTGAGTCTTTTAGTTTAGCTGCCTCTTCAAAAACCACAGATGTTGTTGTAATAGAGAGAAGTAACGTAGCCTTTTTCTTACATAAACTATGCAAGAATACACTGTTAAAGCATTTTATAATACTCTAGTAAGTTTCTATAATTAAGAAGAAATAGGTTTTCCATTCATAATACTTACAAAAACTTCTTTGGTATCTACAGAAACCTTATTCTGCGCTGTGTTCTTCAGCTGCTCCATTGTTGCTGCAAACTGCACATTCATTTTCCCAACTTCCTGAGCACTTGTAATTGCGTCAGACTGGAAAGAGAACTTGCTTCAGGTAAGAAGTTTCACAGTGAAAAAAAATCAAGTATTTAGTAATAAGTATTTACTTGTATCTCTTCATTCAACCATTTTCAGACAACTGTTTAAAGGAATGAAATGTACCCTAACTTTCCACAAAACACATTTTTCAAGTGTTCAGGTATAAAATCAGCTGCTTCTCTAAAACATCATATACTGGTCATTCTTATAGAAAACTTCTATATTTTTATAACGAAGAGAACTGAAAAAAATTGAAATATTTTTTCTGAGCTTTATGATATACAGAAAGAACTTGAGAAACCTTGTAGTTTCTCAAAAGACAAATGAGAAGGACTTCATAACAACTGAAACTCTATTCTTCAAAGACAACTGATGACTCCATATGTGTTGGGGATGTTTGCAAATGTTGTGGTTTTGCATCGCAAGGTTCTGGTGGAGAAGGGAGGCTGCAGCAGTGGCTTCTGCAAGAAGAAGCTACAAGTTTCTCCTACGCACAACAGAGTAAATACCGTCTCAGAGTAAATAGCTGGCTCAAGGTGGGGGGCACCCAGGGAGCCTCTGTGAATCACATATTTAAGAAATATCATTAAAATCCACATCCCAACAGAATTTCTCCACAACTATTACACTTCCTGGCTATGTTCAGTCTGTTTTGACCATTCCTTCTTCCAGTTACTGTCTTCACCTCATATTCCTCTTTGGCGTGTTGACTGCCAAAAAGGACTGTGGTGGTTTGACCCTGGATGGAGACAGGTGCCCACCAAGTTCTATCACTCCCCTTTTTCAGCTGGACAGGGGAGAAAATATATATTGAGAGGCTCTGGAGTCAACATAAGGACAGGGAGAGATCGCTCTGCAATTAGTGTCACAGGCAAAACAACACGGACTAAAAAGCAAAAAACCCATATAATTTATTATACAAAACCACAACTGAGGTGATTTATGGATAGGATTAAACAAGATTTCTTTTTCTCATGCCTTTTGAGGCAGAGTGACTATCAATATGCAAACAAGAAAAAAATTCTACTATTTTAGTGGTTTGTTAATGGAATTAAGCCAAAAAAGAAAACCTCCAGAAATGAAACGCAAGCACAGTCACACTGCAGCAAACGATTAATTCACTCTGTGTTTTACTTGACAGTTACCAAGCCCAGAAAGTCACATACAAAGTTCAGCATGACAGATGATGTAGGCTCTCATCTATTGAGATAACTTTTATTTAATTTATTTTTGAATCATTTTTCTTACATTTTTGTCCTCTACAAATAGGTAACTTGAATACACTCCATCTGCAATAAAACCCCACAGGATATAACTGTGAGATGGTATGGTATCTCACCAGAAGGATGCAAAGGAAGGCCTCGTGTTGTCTCACACTGAACAGGGCTTCTTTTAATTTAAAAGTACTAAGCTGTGTACATCTGTGTTGATCTTCCTGCATGGATTCCAACAGAGCTGTGTACTGATGGGCCAGTGTATGGCAATTATTAAGACCTTCATCAACAGTCTGTGCAGCTGATGGAATGGCTTCGTTCAGAATGGCTGGTACTATTTATATAGAATAAACAGGAGACACATATATAAAAAGAATTATTTAAATCATTAGCAAAAACTTACAGTTCAGTATTTGAGCAAAGTAGACTACCAATAAAATGTCTGTGTTTTGCCGTTATATTATGCATTTCCACATGCCTGCATACCAGATTCAGCCACTGATTCTTACCAGCGAAGCGGTTCCAAACAGTCAGAATCACAGTCAAGGCCTGTGAGAAAATCTGCTATATAGCAGATGCAGTTTGGCTGACACCACTGACACGGGTTTCCTAAAAGACTTAAGTCAACCTGCACAATTTTCAGTTCTCAGTCTCCTCTAAAACTGGGCTGCAGACCTCTCTTACAAAGAAGTCCCCACATAGAGACACAATACTACAAGCACACTCACTAGAACATTTCCTCTGATGAGGATTCAAAATGCAAAAGATTTTTGAGAACATGTTAAGGATCTGAAGAGGTTACTATAAATTTTCAGAATACAGATAATGCCCCAGCAACTTTTATCATTTCTCATTAACCATTTGCCACAGAAAAATATAATTGGCTTGCCAGTGTCCTTTCAAGATTTTAATTAAGTGCTTTTAAAGGCAAGCATTACGTATTATAATTCACTTAATGGGAAGGGATCAGGGAAAAGTTACCATAAGGTAAATTAGTGCATGAAGTTAATACATACAATCCTTCCACACCAACCACACAGGGCTTGCTAGCAGCCTACATGTTTATCTAGAGAGATGGGATATTACTGGAGTCGCTCCAGTGGAGGTCTGGAAGAATTAATTCGGGCTACACAGCCCAAATGCAGCTATCTACTTACAGTCATCAATGCTGTGTCCTCCCTTCCCACATTCCTTGTTGTACAACCGAATTCCTGTGACTAGCATGGCGAGATTTTTCAGCTGCCGCTCTTTGTTCTTCTTACTGAGTGAGATGAAAGTAATCATCTCTGTCCAGGAGAATACACTCTGCAGGGCCGCTACAAGCATTACAAAGGGTGAGAAAAACCTCAGTACGAGGGAACAGAAAATAAAATCATTAAGCAAGCAAAAATACCCTCTCCTGAACAACTGCAAGAAGAAGGAAATCCATGGTAAATTTAGACTTCAGGGCTGAGTAGTGAGAGTCAGTAAGCACTCATCACTGTTTATCACATCTGTATCTAACGATCAGCAGAGAAAAAATGACATTTTAATTATCAGTAAGAAAAGCCCAGTTTCACAGCTGGGAGTTTACTGACCTGTTACCTCCCTGACAACCTCAATATCTGTTGGGGAGCCCAGCCCAGAGCTCAGCAGCACGTAGTTAATGACCTTTCGATACACATTCTCCATTTCTTCTTGCACACGAGGACGACTCTCTGTGATATCTCTGACCACCGGAGCTAGCCTTTCCTCCATAACACGGCGCTGCTCGCTGAGTAATTCAGCTAGGAAAGAAGGGCTTATAGAAAGTGCTATCAAAAATTATTTGGAATTTGAGTTTTACAGAGGGTGCAATTCATTTCCACAGTCAGAGCACCAATTTAAGGCTTCCAAAGCACAGATATATAGAAGAGATATTCAAGGTATCGTACTGTTATAATTAATGACAGTGGAGTTAAACATTAACATAATTAGCATGATTAGAGCATGATTAGTACAGCCCAGAGGACTATTCAGGCCCAAATTAAGCAGCAAGGTCCTGGCTCTCTGGACTTCTCTGACCGCAGCAGGCCCAACACTCCCCCTCCCCGTGTTTCGTACAGCTGAAGTTACATGCCCAAATCCAAACACTGCTCACTACAGTGAGGTTACTGAGTCCAGGAGAACTCAGAGCTAATTTTCAGTTTGCTAACAAACAAAAAAAATGTGTATGACCTTCCCCCACAGAAATGTTTTTATTTTTTGCCTACTCTTGTTCATGTGTTCTGTTTCCCAGCCATCCCTCACTGTCCCACTGATATCTGAAGTTGCAGTTATAGCAGAGACATTCTCCCCATCTCATTTTTCTTCCACATTCCCACTCTCAGGCCACTGATGAAGTTACCACTGACGAGACTAAAACATACTCAGCTAAAACTGTAACTGATTGTTCCTAGATCGCTCATCTCAGGGATATTAATAAAACATGGTGTTCTTTTCAGACACACAGGTGCAGCCCAAGTTTTTCTTGCTGAAGGCAGCTAGCCACTGCACCTGAAAGCATAACCATTCTCCAGTGATCTGATACATTACATTCAGCGTCCATCTCTCTGACAGAGTGCACTCTCAAACCTAATGTGCATTTTTTCCTGATTATATCCATACAGAAAAAACATACATACTCCTATATAGTACATTTCTGCAGGGATTTTTATTTTGCTTTACTGTCAGCAGTCATTTAACAGGAATCATTATTAGCCCCACAGAGTGAGATATTAAATCCTATACTCAGAATCAACTTCTTCTATGAAAATGTCTATGTATATTGAAATTACCTCGGTTTGCATAGTTCATATCAAAGTAAACTTGCATCTTAATTGTGGTCAGGGATGGATTTGTTGTGTCGAGTAGCCTGGCAACACAGAACTAAGAGGAGAGACGGAGAAGTGAGGTCTTTATGAGCACAGGGGAAATGCCTGAACTGAGTTACTATGCTACAATCTTCAGAGCCGCAGTAGAGCCCCCTCCCTACCATCCTCTCGACATATTATGAACACTGTGAAGTATAAGACATTCATTAACCTTGGGGAACACCTAATCCATTTGTGAGCTACAGAACCATGAGAATAAAGTAGCATTAAAAATTTGAAAGTGTTTACATCACAGTAAGATGGCATTTCAGTTACAGGAACAGATTAAAATAATAATAATAATTAGTCTTATATAATAAGTCTTAGGTAAGTACTGACTTATATCATGCCAGAATTACCTGGACGAGGTTTTGCACATCTTTTTCTGCAAGGATTTGATCCACATTAAAGTCATTCCTTGGATCTAAAACAACAGCTTTCACCTAGAGATTGCCAAAAGCAAGGTATTAACATATATGTCAATATGTAGTCCTTGCAGATAACATTTTATTTTCTGAAAAAAGTGACTGATGCATTCAATATTTCCTTACTTACATTTAATCTTTTTTTTCCATTACATCTTCAATAATGAAACACAATTACTTCATTTCACACATACTGCCAGTTTCAATCTCAGTTCTCAGGTGCAAGTTAAAAAAAAAATCTACTCGTGATGGAAACTTTGTAGAGAAATATTTAAACACAGCCCTTTAAATGATTTCCTGGAAAAAACCCTTTTTTCTAAGTAAAATTGTAAAAAATCCGTCATGGTTATTTATAGACTTAGCTGTTGGTGTCACATCTATCGGTATAAATGTTCACCATTTGGATAAAATATTCCCAGTCTTCTGCATAGAGGGAAATATGTGCATGTTTGCAACTGGTATGCTTGCTGATATTTTGCCAGCTATATGCAAAAAGGTTTTTACCTATGAAAATATTCATGTTTAATTAATACTTCTTTTGAGCCCAATGTATTTTTTAAAGCCACAAGGTCACCTTAAGGGGGAAAAAAAAAAAGCAGAGTAACAGTACTGCTGTGAACCATTTAGATTTATATACAAGCTTATCAAGAGCTGGTTCTCAATAAAGAACTTAGCTTATTCTGTCTGCACAGACAGATCTGCAGATGTATTCAGACTATATTCTGCAGTGGTGCCGTGTCTCTTAACAGGAGATGCCAATGTGTACAATGTTTTTAGGATACTTAAGAGTTGTTTACCACTGACAACACTGAGATTGATCCAATTTAATTTGTAGTTTAAATGGAATCTAAAACTGCTTCAAATATTCAGCCCATTTATACTACCTGTCTCTTCCTAAACAGAGAAACAAACAAAAGAATCCATCACGCTAGAGGGAAGAGGTAGGCGTCGAAGAATAAATCTAGCTGCTGCAATAAACATTCACCTATGTATGCATCATGCCTTTTTTGTTCATTTATTAAAGGTTGGGGGGAAAAAAAAAGGCTATTAAGACTTGGGAACACTTCCCATTTTCACTTCAGAAAGAAAAAAAATGGTTTACCTGCCTGCAGAAGAAAACTGAGGGAGAGCTGTTGTTTGGAGTTCAAAGAGTTCCCAGGGCTCAGAAGTACCTGTGGCCAGTTCAGGGCCTTACACTCAGACAGCAACGCAGAGGAATGAAGGACTTTGCCAGGATTTTTAGGACCCTATACTGAGTATCACTGAACACCCCACTAAAACTCCTCAATGTGGGCTCTCGGAAACCAAAGCATTTCAAAGTTGGAGTCACCCCTGAGCGCCTCGGCTGTCGCCACCCCAGCCTGGGCAGGCTGCTCGGTGCTGCCATTTCAAGTCTGCTGGCTCTTAAAACCAACAGAATTATTTATATCCCCGCTTCACATCCTTCAGTGTGAGCGGCGTCACTCAGCGACTTCAGGGCAAGTATTCACCCTACGTACAATTAATCCAGGAGAGATCGCTCTGCTTAAAACCGGCCTGAACTGCCAAGCTACGGGCACCCAGGACTGAAAGGTCTGAGCTATATGCTACCGAGATCTATTTATCTCCATACTTTATGGACGGGATGTGAGCGTGATTCGACAAACACCCAGAGGAACCAACAGCAAAACCCCCACCCCAGACACTAAATGACGCTTACCATGAACGCCGCCAAGGTTTCGGGAACGGTGTGTCCCTGGGCGGCGCATTCCTGCCCGACTTTGCGAATGATGCCCCTGATGACACTTTCGGTCAGGTCACAGGACATCCTGCACACACGTTATCGAACAGCTCGGCTGTGTCTCTCCTCAAGCGGAGTCGAGACACCCCGCGCCCCCCACTCCAACCCCGGCCTTCATACCGCCCGCCCGCCGCCCCCTGGGCCCCGCCGCTTGGCAGGGCACCCTCCTTCCCCACTCCGTTCTGGTCGCCCCGAAAAAGTCCGGCTCTCACCTGTCCCCTGTCCCTGCACCCTCCCTCCCCGCCCCGCACCCCTGCGGCGGGGCCTGCGCCGCAGGGAGAGAGCGGCCCGCAGCGGGGAGCCAGCCGCCGGCCGTCGCCATGNCACCTATAGGCATATACATGTGCGCTGCATGCAAAACGTATATACGTCGATGACTGCCTATACGTCAAAGGTCTGTAGAGGCATAGGATTATATGTGTTTATGTGTACATAAACATCTGTGAGTGCGTACAAACTGTGTATGAGGATGTCAGTGGCTATATGTAGGTATACATAAATATACATATGTATAGATATGCAGACATATCATACATAGGTATATGTAACTAAATATATACTCATATATCCAATATATAAAATTAGGCACAACCTGTATATGAAGATCATAAACAATGTATGCAAAACATACATATGGGCACGTGTCATTATGTATATACACACATAAACCTGTGCATATACACAACAAAGAAGTATATTTTTATACTTGCATATATTTGGGTGTATGCACATGTGAAACATACATCTCTTCCAGGGGAGTTTATGCAGACAGCAGGAGGCAGGAGGAGCAGCAGGCACAGCTTTATGTTTTATTTATTTGTATAATCTCTTTTATTTCCAGCTCCTGGGGCTGGAGCTGCTGATGGTGGTGGTGTCACAGAGAGAGAGGTAGAGCCTGAGGCAGAGCCCTCAGGGCAGCTCCTCCATGGCAGGCACTTCAGCGGCCAACCAGTCCCTCCATGCCACAGCACAGGTGTATATAGCCCCAAACCAGCCGCCACCTCATGGCCACCATGGTCTTTCATGAGGGACCTCGGCTGCTGTGCTTCCCACTCTACTAGAGCCAGACTGCTGGCCCCCATGTAACAGCATCGGAGCAGCCAGGAGGCAAGTCACTCTCCTGGCTGAAGGGTGAAATGGGTCCACACCTCCCACACCTTTCTGGGGAAGAGATGACATGCTCTCCAACTCATGCCTGCCTCCTGTGTCCTCCTGGGGCTGTACGGCTCTGCCCTCCTCCTCCCTCTCCAACAGGGTGCACCTCCGCTTCCACCGCTTCTCCAATGGCTGGGTCTGTGCTGCAGCCTCTGCTTCAGCTGCCATGTCTGTTTGCATGTGCTTGCATGCAGAGACCAGCTTGCCTCCATGAGGCTGCTGGAGGAGGGCCCAGTAGGCACAGGCCAAGCACCAGCATAGTACCAGGAACTGCTGTCTCCTCTCCATGTAGAAGAGACAACTGGCCTTCAGGTTCTCCACCTTGGCAGGTCTCTGTGACTCTTCAGGCATGAACTCCCACACTGGCAGACTGCAACCCGCCCCAGGCACTTGCCAAAGCCCTCCCTCACCCCTTCCCACTCAGGAACAGACTGCCCCCCAGCACATCCCTTTGTCTCACCACCTGCTGGGGTTCCCTAGAGGCACTTCTGAGGCTTGTACTGGGACTGCTGGCTTGGGTGTCCAAGGTGGTGGCAGCAGGTGATGGGCAGTGGTGGGAGGTGGGTGGAATGGAGCTGCAGGGACACTGTCATTACGCTCACCATCAGCAGTCAGCTTCAAACCCAGGCTGACGACACACAGCAGTATGAGCAGTGATGCTTGAGAAGCTGGGGATCTGTTGCAGCGTGGCTGGGAAGATCTGTCTGCTGGGTAGAAGAGAAGGAAGGCACAATCAACGACTGCCTCCATGAGCTGGTCCCAGGAGCTGTGGGATGGCAGCTCTGCAGGAGCCAAATACCAGACTCAAGACCATTTTTATCCTAGGTCCCACTGGGCAAAACACAGCAAGCAGCAGCACCGGAAAGCAGCCATTAGTAATCTCTGCCCAGTAACAGCTGCACAGCTACAAATTCACTCTAGCATGTTCTGATCAAATCCATCATCTCAACTCTCTCCTCAAGCCTCACGTTGAGCACCAAAAAGCACAGTGCTGGGTTGACCCCAGCCACCAGCAAAAGCACCCACACAGCTGCTTGCTCACCCCAACCCCTGCAGTGAAGCTGGGGAGAAGGTAGGAAGAGGAAAAGCAAGAAAACTTGTGAGTTGAGATATAGGCAGTTTAAAAAGTAAAGAGAGAAAAAAAACCACCCAAGCAATTCAAAGGCAATCCCTCACTAGCTCCCACATGGATGCCTTGGGAGACAAAATGTCTGAAGCCAAAGCCCTGCCTCCTCTTCCTGAACCTGGGCTTTTGTAGCTGTGCATGGTGTTATATGCCATGGAGTATCCATTGGCCGGTTCGGGTTAGCTGTCCCAGCTCTGTCCCCTCCCAGCTTCTTGCCTGCCCCAGGCCTAGTTGTAGGGGGTGTGGGCAGGGGTGTGGGCAGAGTGGGAAAAAGCAAACCTCGAGGCTGTGCAGGTGGACAGCCAAAACACCAGTGTGTTAGCAACACCACTGTAGCCTCAAAAACACAACACCACTGTAGCCTCAAAGCCAAAGCACAGCATGCAGGGGTTTCTGTGAAGAAAGTTAACTCCGTCCCAGCTGGACCTGGGAGAGAAAAATACACCTACAAATGCATACGAGTAGCTTTATATACCTATTTGTATATACACAAAATATGAGTGTGGGGTACACAGTGAGTGCTGGAGGCAGAGGTGGCACAGACGAGGGAACTTCCCTTTGCAACTTGAGCAAGAGAGCCAAGCTTGCTTTCAGGGTGACAGCCTGCACGCAGCAGCCCAGTGAGCCCCCAGCTCACCCACCACTCCACCAGTGAGCACGCCGTTCCATGACAGCAATGCCTTGCTGTAACTAGTTCAGCTAGTCAATACTCAATTAATTCAGGCTTCTCCATGTCCCACAAGAGGAAAGAGTAATAGCATACTAATGAAATTTAAAAGCTGTGTCCCTATAAGGCAATCAAGTACGTTCAAAAGGCACAGGGAATGCAGGGGTAAGAGCTGACAAGCTACACCAGTTTTCAGCTGATTTAATTTCTTCCCTCTGGTTTAAGGTGTCAGACAGAGAATACTCTGCTGAGAGTCGTGATGAGATTGAGATTGCAATTTTTTTTCCTCTGTGATCAAGACAATATGATGCTACCTGGCAAGTAGCTGAGGGATTATACCCACCTTGTACAAAGGTACAGTGTGATGACTCCCAGCATCACCTCCGGGAAACACTGAGGAAGGTCTGTGAGCCAGCACTAAAATAATCCTGCAAAGGACATTGTGAAGTCTTAGGTTTCATTGTAGTAGCACAGCTCAGTGGGACTTCTTAAAAACTCAATACCCTTAAGATCAGTAGTTATAGCAAGACATTTATCAGGAGAACAAAAATCTACAGGACTGCTTTTTCCATAAACTACAGGATGAGAAGCTTTCAGGGACATCCCCTGAGCAAAAACGTGTTGCTGTTAGCGAGCTGAGGGTCAGAGATATTCCTCTCATGCTTCCCTATAAATCACACAAGAACCATCTCTTCTGCCAGACAGGGAGGAGTGAGGGGAAAAAACCAATATAGCTCCAGGGATTGAAAGACAAAAGAAAAGGTACCACTACCAGGTTTGTCTCTAAAAGCAAAACTACTAAAAATCTACTAAAAGCAAAAAATCTACTAAAATCTGCTAAAGCAAATTTGAAAAGTCAGTGATAAAACTTGGTGCTCAAAACAGCTGCAGTACCACTTTCTCCTGAATATTATACCAGCTAAATGTGGATGCTTGTACAGAATTTAACCCTTCACCAGCTGCAGCAGAGATGGTGGTGGGAAGTGCAGTTTTTGCAGCTGCAGAAAGGTGGTTCCCACCCCACAACAGTCAGAGGCTATGGCTAATACATGCACAGGCTTACACAAACATTTTCAGAGCAGGAGGCCACGGGTAGTATTTTTCCAGGATTTTAGTATTTTTGTAGAGCCTGTAGCGTTGTGTAGTTTTTGCTCAATGCTTTTAAGACTTTTAAAAGACAATTTGAAAACTATTTCAATAAATTCACTTTTCTTTTGGTGTCTGTGTCTACATCTGCAAGTCACACACTGTGAAGGTGTGATTCCCCCTCAGCATCCTGACCTTTATGTCCCGTAACTGTGCTCAAGTGATAACTGCCAGTGGTGGTGATGATGGATGCGTCTGCTCGTGATGGCTGCATCCAGATCAAAGTGGATTTGGGAAGACAGATTACAACACAATAGCCTAGGACTAATCTACGGCCATATGCCCACCTAGTGACAATGCTGGTCAGTATCGGACTCAAGCCAAATTTGGAAGAAACTAACATCTGCAGTTGGTATGCAAATATAACTCCATAATAGTGAGCAGCCCAGGACCCCATTGAGCGGGCTGCACATCAGGATCTCCCTTTGAGTAGGGATGCCTCTCAAGGCTACTTCTCAAGGCCGGGAGATTTCTTGCTGCAAGAGATTCTTGGTAAGTGACTAATGGCATACTAAACTTTAAAGTCTTACCTAAGTGATATAAAGGATTGATTTTGCATATAAAATCCTTTGGACATAAATTGTTGATCAAATCTGGGACTAGGATTTGGTCCAGCTGCACATAAACTCCTCTCTGAGAAGAGTTTAGAAAGCAAAGGTGTCCTTTCGAACCTCATGACTCAATGTGAAGGTCTCCCTCAGTTTTGTCTGACTCTGTCCTCAAGTGTACCTTGCCATGAAGTATTGTTACATCTCAGAATCACAGAATCACAGAACATCAGAGGTTGGAAGGGACCTCTGGAGATCATGTAGTCCCATCCCCCTGCTAAAGCAAGATTACCCAGAGCAGGTTGCACGGGATTATGTCCAGGTGAGTCTTGAATATCTCCAGAGCAGGAGACTCCACAACCTCTCTGGGCAGCCTGTTCCAGTGCTCTGTCACCCTCAGACTAAAGACAGAGGGAAGGGGAGGGATTATATGCCTTTCAAAGAAACCCATGATTTCAGGGAAAGTCTGCAGTCTAAATTAGACAACAAAAATTAATGTGTTGGTAATGAAGGCATGGTTTGTCCAGTGTTCTTGTATTTAGAATTACAGAATCCTTCTTATTCTCTCCTCGCAAATACTCAACGTACAGTTGTTGAGAGACTGCATCACCGTACCCTCAAAAACAGACAAACCCTTCCCTCTAGTGGTGTGCCCAAGCCATGGGCTGACAGTAATATGTAGTAAAGAGATTCTTCTTGTTTTCCTAATAGAAGGACTTTACCTATGAGTTAGAGGAGTCATTAAAAACAAAATAGTACTTTTAAAACTGCTATAAATGCAGAAAGACTAGTGTTTTCTTCCAGGGAAATCACATCACCTACTTGATGAATCATAGAATCACAGAATCTCCTGAGTTGGAAGTGATCCATAAGGACCATCAAGTCCAACTCCTAGCTCCACATAGGACCAGCCAAGTCAGAGCATGGGACTGGGTACATCGTCCAAACTTTTCTTAAACTCAGTCAAGCTCGGTGCTGTGACCACTTCCCTGGGGAGCCTGTTTCAGTACCCGACCACACACGCAGTAAAGAACCTCTTCCTAATGTCCAGCCTAAACCTCCCCTGTCTCAGCTTCACACCGTTCCCTCAGGTTCTATCCCTGGTCACCAAAGAGAGGAGATCGGCACCTGCCCCTTCACTCCTCCCCTCATCAGGAGCCACAGATCACGATGAGGTCTCCCCTCAGTCTCCTCTTCTCCAGGCTGAACAAACCAAGGGACTTCAGCCTCTCCTTGTAAGACATCCCTTCCAGACCCTTTGCCATCCTGGTTGCCCTCCTCTGGACACTCTCCAACAGTTTTATGTCCCGCCTGTACTGTGGCACACAAAACTGCACCCAGTGCACAAGGTGAGGCCACACCAGCACAGTGTAGAGCAGGACAATCCCCTCCCTGGACTGGCTGGCCATGATGTCCTTGATGCACCCCCAGATACAGCTGACTCTCCCGGCTGCCTGGGCACACTGCTGGCTCACATCTAACCTGCTGTTGACTGAGACCCCCGAATGTCTCTCAGTTTGGCTGGCCTGCTATTGCGTTAGACTGGCTATCGTGTAGGAAGTTGCCTCTTTCTCCATCTGTATCCAGAAGACAGGATTTACTCCATCAGTTGGTCAAGCCTGAGCCCATACCCTCATTCTGCAGTGTGGGGACAAAGTTGCAGCTCTGTGCTTTTACACCACGGAGCTGAAGAGGAAACTACCTAGAACCAGTTACACGGTGCGACAGGTGAATGTAGGGCACAGCCCTGTGCCCTACATTCACCTGTCAGTCATCCATTAGGTGACTGGAGAGCTTGCACCTTAGAACACGACTGCCAGGACAGCAGAAAGCATTTTCTTCTGAAGCTTCCCCCACTGCCCTGTACCCAGCGGAGAGGCTCAGCTTAGCTCCACTAACACAGTCACGTTCCTCAAGGGATTCTGCAATGATTGATCATTCTCACTCCTCATCTGAAAGAGACACTAACCAAGTTGACCTTCCAACTCAGTTGGCCTTTCTCTGTGCTCAGGTCCCCTCTGACTGGGTGGCCTGCTGGTGAGCACATACCAGGCCTTTGGCCTGAAGGTCTCCTGCTGTCATAAGCAACAAAAGGCACCAGTTAAAGCTCTTTGAAGGTAATAGATATTCAGGGATTTACAACTGACAATGCAGGATCCAAGCAGAAGTTGAGTTACTGTCCCCTTCTTCATCTCAGAAGTTAAAACATAAGCTGTGTGATGCAGGCTTTTGTTTTTGCTACATTTCAGAGTCCTAAAACTACCTTGCAGCTTGATGAAGAAACTAACATTCACTTGCTTACACCTGCTTACCCACAGTGCAAGGAAAGCCTGCATCCACACAAAAATGAGAAGCCTGTCTCTGAAGAGGGAAATGCTCTCAATCTATTCAGCTTTTACTGTTTCCAACGAGCCATATACACGTCTGTCAGTCAGAAATCTACATTGTGAGGGCAGACTTGTCAGGCCACTTTCTTCATTTTGCCTATTAGTTCACAACAAAACTGATTTTTCAAAGCTGAGAATATTTTGATGCAAGAATTTTTATCCTTTCTTCCTCCTCAAGCCTGCACATCAGCAAGGGGAGGCTCCTGTGCTTGTGCTGCCTTGCTTAGAGCACCGCTGCAGTGCCAGACAGCCAACAGCACTGACCAGCTCAGCTCTAAGGACTTATTCACACAAAAGCATGCAGTGGTACTTTTAGTTTCCAGGACTCTCCTGGAAAGGTATATAAGTAGTGGGTATATAGCCATTTTAGGCTCATTGAGGCATGCTGAAGACTAATGGTTCACATGTAAGGATGTCCTAGATGATGTCGATAGTGAGTATTCAAGGTATGGTTAAGGGTTTGAGCCTCCCTTTTAGAATATGGTAAAGAAACATTAGACCACTCCTGTTTTATTCTCCCAGTTCCATCATTTTACTGCAGTAAAGAAAGGGTGGCTGGGAATGCTAGTGCTGTGTCTCCCTCTAATTCCCAGTATATCAGAATTTCACTACAATATGTGGGTACCTAGCACAGGTACAGGGAACTCAGATCAGGGAGTTTGTTCCCAGGATGAAAGTGTCTCCAAGGCAGTGAGATTTTGCTGGACAAAGAAGTCCAATTTGGCTTTTAACATAGATTTTTTTTTTAAATAAATAATTTACAGGTAACATGGCACAAAAGGTTTGTCCTTCATTTAAGCATTTCTGGAAAAAAAAACAAAACCACAAACAAGAATCCAGAAGTACAGAAACCCAGTTAACAAATGCACTATTGTTAGCTTGGATCCCTTAGCAAACACAATGGATGCACTGTATTTGCCAGGTTACAGAAAAGGGTGCGAGACCAAAATTATTTGTCCCTGTGAGACCTGGCATCCACTGTGCAGAGGGAGTGGAGAGATTCCAGACATTCCATCATCAAGTGCATCAACTGGAAACTCCTACAAAGGATGCTTATTCAGCTGTATTGATATGAATCACTACCTAAGGCTCCTTAACAATATTAACATTACATTAACATTTCAGTCAAATGCATTAATAACAGTAACACAGATCAAGAGCTTTTTCTATTAATCACCCTTCTAAAAATTCTGCTGAAAATTAGACCTAGGACTTATCACATATTACTTGATACAGATGAAGTAGTTCTTCACATATTCCTGCTGAATTTTGTTTCACATGACCTGCATTTTGGCCAGAAGCACACACTGCTATTTCACGGATTATCTGGATATTAACTACTCCTATTTCTGTACATATTGATAATAATTCAGAAATATTAATATTTTTTACAGGAGACCACCTTCTTGTGCAATACTAAGTCACTGCAAAAGTCCCAAATCCTACCAGTATGCAAAAGGAAAAAAAAAACCATCTGAAGAAATGGTGCAGTGATTTTCCTATGAGCTGAACAAGTGCAAGAAATAACTGCTGGACAGCACCCCACGCTGATGGGATCCATCAGGAGATCCAGGACTTAGGACTTTCTTCTCAGTTGAGGTTATAGAAGCACCTTCTAAAGTTATGAAACACAATTATCCAGAGTGTGAATAAAGGAAAGAATCTTATAGGTCTTATATAGCTCTGACTCTGTTAGTAGGGAAATAAATTGCACTGATAATGGGGATGTGATTATCCCACAGTTTGTGTGTTAATTCACTGAGCTCATTTTTACCCAGCTAAAGACTTCCCACTGATGTACAAAGATGCTCTTCATGCATCTGTCAGAACTGAAAGGAAGGGAATCAGACAGGGAGGGCGAAAGGAACCCACCCTGCTTCAGAGCTCTCCTTGCAGTGTTTTCCTCTGTCAAGAAATAAACTGGGAGCCAAATAGATACACTCACAGCTATGAACAAATCTGCAAATCCTCCTCCAAAATTCTGAATTCTGTTGCCCAAAAGCAGTTCTATTCCCAGTGCAGCTTCTCTCCCCTAAAGCAGCCATTCGGGCTTAAGATCCTGTCAATTTGTGCTGAATACTTGGCAGAATAACTCTTTAGAGAGCTGTGCCTGTTTGTAGCTATCTTCAAAAGCAGCACTAAGGTCTGAAAAAAATCCTGGTATTTTAACATCATGGGACTCCTGGTAACTCTTAGAAAACGAAAAGGGTTGCTGAATTAGCATTTCTTACCTTTTCATTTAGAAATTAATTCTATGACTTTTCTACAGATATGCAGCACCGGCCAGCTGAGACTGGTTTTTTTTCTTTTAATCTGACATGTCAGCTAATCTTGATAATTGAAATGAACATGATATCTGGGTAGAAAATATCCTGAGGAGATGGAAAATAATTTGTGAAATTACAAGAGAACATGACACAGAAGTAACCATTTAACCACAGACACAAAATGTGACTGAAAAGAACTTAGATGGTCATTAAGGCCATCTTGCTGAAGCAAGGGCAGAAGTACTGTTGCTTGACATGCACAAACATGACTGACAGGTTTGCTTTGAATCAAAGGGGTATGTAATCTAAGAAATTTTGAAAGTCCTTTGCTAGGAGTTAACCATGCTGACTCCCTCTGACACACCAGGCTGAGAACTTTCAGAGATTTTACATACAGCTTCATTGGAAGCTATACCCAAAAGAAAACTTAGGACTTAAAGATAACTGTGAAACTTCAGGTTTCACAACCCCTTTTCAAAGTTCAATTAGGGATAGAATTAATATACGATATAAGTGGCTTCCAGACTGAGGGGTAAAAAACATTTTAAAAGACATTGAGTATTGACATTTTTCGATACTTAATGCATTAAGTATTGACAAGAATGTATTTCACAAGGACAGAACTCAGGGTTGATCTCTGACCTACACAATCAGAGCAGTAAAAATGTACACTTTGAGGAAAACAAAAACATTTTTGTGCTAGTTCCAAGCCTAGTGGCTGCACTTTATTCAGTTCGTTACTTTGGAAGACCTTCAGCCCCTCCAACCAGCTCTACTGCTCTGAAAACAACTTTTACTTCCTGTTGAAGAATATCCTCTTCCTCCTAGAGCAAGAGCTTTCGAAGGAAGCCCACGATGGCATTAAAGTTTTGTAGACAACCCTGGATGCACAAACTGCTCTGAAAAGTAGCTGTGAAACTCTGGAAGGATGTTTTGCTGAAAGCCCACTGCTCATTTTTTCACCTCTTCTTTATGCTGGAGACTTCACAGCATTCTAGATAATGTTTATCTAAATATGTACGTAAATACATACAGAATATCAAAAGAAAGTATATGTAAGTTTACAGCCTGCTGAGATCTGTATCCTCTCTACATCAGATTTGTAGAAGTGTCTGAAAAGCCCTCAAAATGGAAAACTTTCCCAAAAGCTTGAGTTAGTAATTACATGACAATGGGCATATCTGGCTATAAACCTGTTTATGCCCAAATCAAATGAACGTACTCAAGCCACACCTTAAAATATGAACAGCAGATTAAACATTTACACAACACCAGACTGGAATGTTACTACGCTCAGGACAGAGCATGAAATAGCTTCTTGCTTTGTTCCTATATAACATCCCCCGCTTCTAATGAAGGCAGATACTCCTACCACCCATACCTACAGTTATCTGTGGGGTGAGGCAGTCATTGGACCACCTGGCTTGTAAAAACAGTCCCTACTGGGACTTGCAATGAGCTGCAGAAGGGGCTCCTGTCCAGCACGTGAAGGAAAAAGTTGTTTCTGTGTCGCATGGGGCCAACTGGAGGCCTGCAGACAAAGGAAAGTTGTTTCCCTCTCGTTTGTACTGACAGTAGCAGAGGGAACATTGCCACCATCTGAACCTGAGAAGAAGAAAATACAGCAGTTAAAAATGGACTACACATACAGCTTTGGGGTGTGTGGTGTGTGTGTGTGTGTGTGTGTGTGTGTGTGTACTAAAGCGAAGAGATGACTAACTCCTCAGAGATGCATTTCTGTGCTGCTTCTGGTTTCCTCGTCTCTGACTCCAGTAGATCAGTCAAAACCATGGAAATATTTCTAAAAAAAAAAATGATGTGGTGCCTCCCCTCTGCATATATACTGTGTGGGCACATACAGTGACACTGCACAACAGTCACTTCCAGGGGGAGGTGGCTCTGAAACTGTTGTCACTCTCCTCAGAGAATGGTCCACACACATCAGAGTCACTAAGATAGCCTGCAAGAAAGGGGAAAGGAGAAGTTTTGCTAGCCTTGGTAAAAAAGTCCCACTGATGCTGGCTGGCATCCAGCTTTTCCAGCACATTAGGGTTAGTATCATGCCTGCAAGACTTTTTACAGAAAGAACAATTCCAACTTTGAAAAAAGAATTCACTAGAAGGTGCTGTAAGAGCGAGCATTAGTGCCAGGGGCTGTGGAAGATCTGCAGCAGTGCTGGCAGCCTTGCTCACGGTGACAAATCTGCACAGCATGTTTGAACTCCTTAATGCCATAAATTGGATTTACTAAAACACTTTGTGTCCAAGAGGAAAGAGGCCCTGACAGGAACATACTGAAAACCAAAGAAAAAGCCACCACCTGACACCAGCTGCCATTCTCCCTCGTGAGGTTCATGCTGTTCCCCCCGGACTTTAGACAACAACATACCTCTCAGTTTTTTCAGTCTGCTTCTTGTGTCAGCACTTCTACAAGAACAGAGCAGTAAATTGCAGAAGCACAGAACTTTTGTCCTAAGCAGGACTGCCAGGCAATGCAAATAAGATGCATACCGATTTTATGCTCAGAATTACAGTATCCAAAAGCTATTTTTTAACTAGAGGAAAAGAAAGAGATGCACTTTTAGTATTCTCAAAGGAAAAATAATTTTAGTAAGGGATACAAAAAAACAAGCAGCAGTGATTTTAGAAAATTATAGGGCTTATAGAGTTGAACCTGTATTATTCGTTTCCAAACGAGCTCATTTCTTTCAAGCAGTCTTTCAACACTATGAATGTCCCTCTTCCACTGCCAGACTTTCAAGATGCACTCCAAGTCACTCAACATATTGCTGCTTGGCTAGAACCAAGCACAGGAATGGATGAAACTAAGGCTTTCAGGCTTTTACAGTATTAGAAGCATTTTGTTTGTGAGGATCTTTGAACAGTGCATGTTCCAGCATCTTAACCTTGGATTTAAAGCTACAAAGACTAGGGGCATGTACTGAAAGAGCTCTGCTGGTGTGCGTAGAGAATCCCAGGTTATTTTCCTTCTGAATGGAATAAAGGAAAATTTTGCTGTCTTCTTGGCAGCTTCCCAAGAATCCTCTGGTGAGATCATAGTGGTCTCACGTCATTCTGTGAAAGGAATCCAACTCCTCATTGTCTTCAGTGAAAACCCTGCAGAGGATGGTCTCTGCAGAGCTCAGTTCAGAATTAGCAAGGCTGCAAGAGCATGTGTCAGCCCACAGAGCATAGCCACAGATCAAGGCCTCAGTCACGTGGGTGCATCTCTAATTGACCGGTAATTATGTCAGTTCATGCCCCCCATGCAGCAGTCTGGGTGGCTGGTGGTTTCTGTAACATAGCGAGGTTTCCAGCAAAGTCAGCCAGCAAGTCTCCAGTACCCTGCCAATACAGCCCATTTTGGCAACAGAATTCAAAGCAAAAGAACTTTTCCTTGGCAGTAAAGATAGTAATTCCAAAGCTTTTGCTTACACAGCTCAGCCTACTGAACTGAACCCAGTATTACTGCCTTATCCGAGTCGTGCTCTGAAGCAAAATGTTTTCTTTCACACGGTTTGTGGGATGGCATGGGAGGTTTCTGCTCTTGGCTACGGCAATCAGTTTCAGCTCACGTGGTTTTAACAGAATGAAAGACCAGTCTAGTTTGTGATGGAGATCAGAGTTCTCTCATTAACAAGTATTCAAAAATATTTAGGAGTCCTTACCCAGAAGAGGTCAGAAAGTCTTACATAAAGTACTATCTGTTTAATGACCAAGAGATGGATATTACTGAATGTATAAATATTCTTGAATGCTACTCAGTTTTCATTCTCAGTTATCCACAGACACACGTATAGATAATACATATATATATATATATAAGTCCCAAAGTAGAATGGGTAACTAATAAAAGCTGGGTACAAGAATAAAGGTTTAACAGCTATTTTTTTAATATTGATAAAACAATCTAAACATGGGAGATGTAGCTATTTTTTATTTCCTTGAGCTGCCTCCCCTTCCTCATCCCAGTGTGATGTCTGTTGTCTTTGCTTTCTAGTTCTTCACTAGCTCAAGGATGCAATATTTGGATTAAATATATAGATGAAAGTCAGACGTTAAACACAGAGTAGGGTTTTTTTTAAATTTTCTGTTGTGGAATTCAAGAATTGCCCTGTAAAAAAACCCACCTCAGGTAGTGAAGTTTAAACCTAGACTCATCCAAGTTATTACTCTCAAGTGATCACTAATGTGACTTTTAGTTTCTAGTGGAGAAACAACTTTTGTAAAAAACCCCAACAAAACAAAGCCCATGAAACAAAACAGTCAATCTCAGAGGTGAAAGAGTTTAGGAAAAGCTTAACACAGACATTACAGCAGCATCTAGCTCCTCCTCTGCATTCCCCATCAACTGGGGATAAAGCATTAAATATGACAGCTAGCATTTACCTTGCTTTCTATTGAATCAAGAGTAAAGGTCCTGTTTTATAACAAAAGATTTACACATCTGCATTGCCTAGACTCTCACCTCTCCCCCTTTAAAAAAAGAAACTGGTCCCTGATGCAGTTCACAGTGCCACAGCAAATGGTTGGGCCAGAATAAAAGAAGAGGGTGGGGAAGACAATTCTCTAATCCAGTTTTCTGTGGGACACATCATCCTGTGAAAGATGTGGCCTTACCTAAAAGGAATGCTGATGTCTGTTTAGCGAGGTGACAGTACTTGTATTACCTGATTCAGAAGAGAAGGGGGCGCAGTCTGTTTTTAACATGTAGCTCCAAGTCCAGAGTAACTTTCCAGTTCCAATGAAGAAATCCTCCTTGGAGGGTTTACTGTAGGGATCCTTTCTTTAATGCTACTTTGCAGACCTGCAGTACCCTGAGAACACTGGCACTTGAGCTTCAGTGCTGATCCAGCTGGCGTTGAGATGTTTTCAACCTCAATGATTCCAGGCTGGAAACATTTCAGGCCTGGTTTAGTGCTGTGACGTACGCAGGCATCCTAGCTCTTTCGGTTAGCAAGTTTGCAGGCTTCAGGTATCTATTTTCTGACACTCTCCTGTAATGTTTGCCACCGGCTCTTCATAAAGGTTCTCTCTGTAAGTGCCATAAGCTACACTTCCCTTGTATAGTAATGGCCATCTCCAGGTGACTTGCATGCATGTTCAACTGCGGCCTCTCCTCCTATAACTTGGCAAGAGCCTCCACAAGTTTCTGCTATAAATCTTTCATATTTTTTCTAAAGTGTCAGGTGAGGTGTATAAATGATTCATTTCTAACTCATTATCTTGCACCATGTGTGTTACTATACGACTGTAAAGCAACCTTAGCCATAAAGTGCCTTAAATACTGTGAGGCAGTGCCCAAACCAGAAAGTGCCCTTTTAAAAATCTAGTTAAAGAAGCAAGAGAACATTAGCTTTGAGAGTTACTCAAAACCTTCTGTGTTTGTTTTCATAAACTTAACAACAAACTAATGAAAAGACTCAAAGAAGAATTATGATGCCCATTTGCAGTACCTTTTCAGAGTTATATCTTCCTCTTCCTCAAACATAAAAGTCTCTTGCCTTGTGTGTTACATTTCATGGGAAAATTTGATTTAAACCAAAAGTGGTTTTATTCACATTCTCCTAAGCATGCACTCATAAACATGAGTATGCCTGTATCCAGGTGGTCTGCTCAGGATCCACTGCAGTGCCACAGAGGACAAAGGATCACACTTATCATGTCCTCACCATATCTCGTGGCTTAGAAGTCAGGTTAAAGGCAACGGACCATGTGCACAGCAGTAATGCATTTCCCTACACACATCACTTGCACAATCTAAGAACACTTCTGTTTGGATTAAGCTCTGAATGTAGAAAATATAATAGAATGACAGAACGGTTTGCATTGGGACCTCAAAGATCACCTAGTCCAACCTCCCCTACATTAGCTGGGACACCCTCCACTACACCAGGTTGCCCAAAGGCCCATCCAACCTGGCCTTGAACACTGCCAGGGGAGGGGGCAGCCACAGTTTCTCTGGGCAGCCTGAGCCAGGGCCTCACCTCCCTCACAGGGAAGAATTTCTTCCTAATATCTAAAGTAAATCTGTCCTCTTTTGGTTTAAACCCATTACACCCCATCCTATCTCTACAATGTCCTTGTAAATTGTCCCTCTCCATCTTTCCCACAGATCCGCTTCAGTTACTGAAAGGCTGCAATAAGGTCTCCCCAGAGCTGCTGCTTCTCCATGCTGAACAAGCCCAACTCTTTCTGCCTGTCTTCATAGGAGAGGTGCTCCAGCCCTCTGATCATCTTCGTGCCCCTCCTCTGGACTAGCTCCAACAGCTCCATGTCCTTGGGAGCAGTACTCTGAGAGGGGAGGTGTGGGGGGGGTGTGTCTCGCCAGAGTAGAGGGGCAGAATCACCTCCCTCGGCCTGCTGGTCACACTGTTTTTGATGCAGCCCAGGACAGAGTTGGCTTTCTGGTCTGCAGTAACACATTGCCAGCTCATGTTGAGCTTTTCATCAACCAACATCCCGAGTCATCCTCAGGGCCGCTCTCAATCCATTCTCTTCCCAGTCTGTAGTTGTGCTTGGGACTGACCCAACCCATGTGAAGGCCCTTGAACTTGGCCTTGTGGTTAGGGAGACCTTCTAGCTAGTTAACAAGTGCTGGCATTTGGATACCTCCACCCTTGCAGCCAGAGAAGTTACAAGCCAGAAAGCAAGTATTTGGCAGTCAGAAGTAAGGTGTTAGACCTTAGAGAGAGGTACGGGACCATCAAGAGACACTTCCCAAAACTATTTAAATCTGTATCTGCAAACAACAGCTTATGTAGATCATTTATCAAGTCAAGCTGGGAACATAGGAGTATCTATCCCACTGAAGAGTGTTTTGAGAGTCCACTCCCCACCCAGTCCTTTGCCCAAGACAGTCAGTTCTACTGATTTAATGAAATTAAACACTCTAGTCCAGGTAACATTTCTCAGAAATAATCTCCTCTTATTACAACGATACTTTATTTCAAAAGTCTCCAAGTTTCATTCCTATATGCAAAGGAAGTGTTTATACTACAACAGTGTAGAGAAAACCAGTTTCCTCAAAATATAGGAAAGGGTACATTCAATTATAGAAGGCTGGCACTCCAGGTCAATCATAAGCCTCATACTAAAGAAGAAACTATCAGAAACATATCAAAGATGGGTAACACATTAGTCAGAGTGTCAAAGTAACTCAGATGCTAGCCTCAGAGTTAAACTACTCTTTTCCAAAAACCTCCTACTTGTAGTACTTGACACAATCATCGGGAATCATGGTGGGATGCCACAGGCAGCACAGGGAAGGGACTGCACCTTTTGGGGCAGCAGTACTACTAGCAGCAGTAGTACCCAAAGCCCTGTCATTGGTCTGACAACAGCAACGCACGCTCAGGAGAAGCTGTGAGACAAGACAGAACGGAGTTCAATTCTGGCAAGTGATGCTCCATTTTTCAAATAAGGAAACTGAAAGTGCCTGTGTGTTTTTGAAAGTGCATTGGATGAAGAAAGAATCTCATCTTATGAGAAGAACAATGGAAAAAATATGGTGCTCAGACACCTCAATGGGTAGGATTTTTCTCTAATCTTTCAAGTTTTAGGACGAGCATAACAGGACTGCAGCTGTATATTGTAGAAGTCCAACTATGTAAAAGAAATACAAGATGCTGTAATGAGTCAGCTGTACTCTTAGATAAAGCCAAAACCAAGTGCTAGAGGCTAATTTAATTAAGGACAAGTCAAACTGTTGATGATCAGCTAGAAGAAGAGCCAAGATTTGGGCAGGCTGTGTTACAGTCGGGGTACAGCAGTTTTATTTATCCTTCCACTTGGAGTTAATTTACTAGCTGATGTTATTCAAGCTGTTTCATTCTTGGTTTGCTCAGTGGACCAAGGAAAGCTAAGGTGATGTGTGTTAACAGTTAGTCCCAGTAAACTGCAATGGAGGAGGCACAGGTCACCTCACTTCTCAGGAGGTTTCTATCGTTGTTGGCCCATTCTTTCTAGGATTTATCTTTCCCTCTGGTCCCTGCCAACATATCCGCAAACAGAATCATCTCCTAGATAACCCCCAAAACCTATGTACTGTACCTACTAGCTAATATTAATGCCAGTTGTTCCAGATTTGCATCTCCCAGCAGTCACTTGATGCATTTTGCGATTAGTCACTCATTCCTTTACTCAATCTGTATTTTAACTAGCAGCAAACATAATGCTGAGCTGTTGTTAAATAAGCCAAGCAAAGGAAATCACATCAGCAACTTAAATCACAATTACTTGGTTTGTATCTCTGTGGATACACTACATCCAAGCATAGATAGAGTGTATGCATTCCGTGGTCTGTTGCCCATGAGGCGCTGCGGTTCCTTAATTGCCTCACAAGCACAGACAGCGTGCGCTCACGCTCCAAATGCTACAAGCATCATTAGTTCCTTTCACACTTCATTTCTCCATGCCAGGCATTCAGAGATTTCACAATCTGCATATCCTCCTTTTAAGACATCACAGATCTCTTCTGCAGACCTTTGAGGGACTAACAAGCAAGATGTCTCTAGTTTATTAATTAGCTGCTTACCAGCCCTACTCCACAGCGCTCTACTAGTTCAGCTGCTCAGCTACAGTAATTAGACAACCCACTTTTTAGTGTTTTCTGGCATTGCCTTAGACAGAAAGTTTCACTGTTCCTGAAACTATGGTACTTTCTGGCAATTTTAGACATCTCCTGGATGACTAACAGAGAAATCCTGCTTTCTGTATTATTCATTGCAGTATTACAGCTCCCCGTTCTAGGTTTTGTCTCATGCACTCTGCAGTCAATATGTGCCGGCACCCTCGCTCCAGATGCTATCTGAAAGCTTCTTTATCTGCATCATTCAGATAAACTGTCAAAAAGTGTGTGTTTGCACTCTGATTCAGAGGGCAAGTAAAGTGGGTAGTGTTACTTTTTGTGCTGCGATCCTTCTCAAACAGGAACAGAATCAAGCCAACAAACACATGCTCTCTCTGCCTCACGCAATGAAAAGCTTGCTTGTGTGTCTTTTGATTTGTAGCTCCAATGAGCTACCAATAGTTCATGTACTCACAGATTTCATTAGTTAAGTATCTGACATGTAGAAACTTACAGAATATGAAAAGCAGCTCTTTTTTTTTTAGCTTGCCAGTCAACCGCAATCAATACTGTGCCATGAGTATAATTAGAAGGGGGAGGGTGCGGGGTGGGGAATTCTATTAAATCAGGCTTAGTTACTTTACTTTCTAAAACATCTCCTTGAAATACCAGTGTCCATGGCAAATGGCTCTCCAGGTCCCATAACGACTGTACTGTTTGCTATCTTGTCTATCTATTTATACTTGTCTATCTACTTATACTACTCAATTAAGCTGAGCTGAGCTGTGGCTCCTTTCATCTCTACACAACCAAGCAGAGAGTCTTAAGAAGACATGCTGTTTCCAAGCAGAGCCAACAAGACTTCACTTTGGCATTTGAAAGCAGTAAACTAAAATGGGTTTCCTTTTACAAAAGGCAGTGAGAAGCAACTCCAGTGTCTGACAGACTGTTACATGCTGTATATGCTGTGCATACACTAAGTCCACCCCAGAGCAAGCTTGCAAGGTGTGTATACAGAGACACAGCTGACCATACCTCAAGGCATTGCTGCCTGTATCCAAACATGACCCCAAGGCTGTAAGTCAGGAGGGGCATGGGATGTGCACTCACATGGGCCTGTGGTCTTGTCTGGATGACTGAGGTACCCAGGACTAAGGTCCACCACAGGGAACACTTACATCCTTAAGCCTCTCTTTTCTCACTCTTTTCTTACCCAAACTACCTTGATCATCCCTTTTCCCCCTTTGGTCCTTTCCCTAAACATTCCACAATAAGACTTTGTACAATCCCAAGATGCTCTTCCCTATGCCCCATAAGGAATCCCATAACTCCAGGCTGTATCCACCCTCAGCTTTCAAGGTGCTCCGGAAAGCCTGTCCTGTTGACAGATGATGCTGATTCTCACGCCCAGTCCACAGGGATGACATCCTCCTGGAATGCCCCAGGAGGGATTGTTTTTGAGGCTTGATCCTCTGACTGGGTTTGTGGGGTTCCCCCCAGCTGCTGCTGTGTCTCTGGGCTCTATGGTGTGTGCTGATGCGAGCCTTTAATCAGCAAACCCAACAGACTGCATTCATCAGCTTTAGGCATTCCATGATGCAGCTGCTAGTACTGCTAGAACTTTAGTTCCAGTATTTTATTCACTAAGTTTCAAAGTCTTCTATGCTTAATGCACATTAGACCCTCAGAAGCTGCCACAATTCAGTGAGAGAAGGTTTTACAGACATTTAGGTCAGAAATAATGCCACAGCATACCAAATGTCTGTTCCAAGTATTTTATATGAATTAAACTGTGCCATGAGAAACCAGTCACTTCACTCATCTTCACTTCATAGTTTGGTAGAGTGATGGCTCTCTGTGAGATTATTCTGCTTTTTTGTTTTCTAGGATTGTTTTTGAGGACAAAAAGGCTGCAAAGACTGATGTCTTACAAATTCCCTTAAACAAGATGCCTATGGAGGGTTTCCTTCACTATATTACACTTCCTATCACCTACAGTAAAGATCAGCTCCTTTACATCCCACAGCTCGCACTCAAGATGTTATACAGCATTTTCAGATTAACAGGTAACAAACAAGATGGACACAAAGCTTTAGTGAGCATTGTGAGAAATCTTATTTCCGTGAAGACCAATCAGACATTCAGCAGGCTGAATCACAGACCCAACTGGTGTATTGAGGCTGGCCTAAAGTCACATAGGCTCCAAGCTCACGTGAATAGATGAACAGGAGTCCTGCCATAGTAAAGATACTTTGTGTGCCTGCTGGTGCACACTTTTTGCCCAAAAGCTGTATCTCAAGGTGTGTTTTCAGATTGTGCAACCTCTCCCTTGCAAGTACCCTACATAGATGAGCACACATTGTTACACAGAATAATGGCCCTGTAAATGATCAGGTGCTCAAAGCCCGTGTGTCTTACTCTATACCCAGGTATTCAGGGGCAGAGCCAACAGCCCTCACAGCCCAAGCAGTAATGCTTAACTAAGTGACAGAGTTCTCTGACTGAATTTTCAGATTTTTTCCTACATGTTCCAATCTCTGTCCTACCATTTGTAAAACAAAAATTAATGCATAATTTCTAAGCAGGGCTCATCACTTCATTATTTAATATAGTGGTGGTTATTTTTCTCTGTATCATTCTAACAACAGTCATATAATTCAGTGAACAGCGAGGAATTTATTTTTCAGCATCACCTATTTGCAGTTCTGTTTACCTGTGGCTGTGAATCTCACACTTCTAATACTAGCTCTCTTAATATTCCTCTTCAGTGTCCTCTGCTTCTTCCAGAGTATCCTTCTGCTCAAACGCTTTTCTGAAAGGCAGAATGAAATCTGCTTGTCCAGGAGACAGGTTAGGAAATGTGACATCGATATACTTATGAGGAGCTTGTCTTGTTGCTTGTACTTCAGTTTCCAGGCTGTCCTTCCACTTTGTCCTTTTTTCCAGTTTTTGCATAAGAGTCTTTACCTGTTCTGCTGCTTTCAGCATCACCATCACTTTCTGCAGCTCATCTGCTTCTCTGAGCTGTTTTTCAGTCTCAATCTGATTCTCTTTTTGTGTGATACTCAGGGCAATATTAATCTCCTGACATTTTTCTTCGTTTAATTGTTCTATGTTCTTACGATATAGCTCCTCAGCTAACACATTGTCTTCTCTGAGTTGCTCTAAGTGCTTTCTATTTAAAAAAGAAAAAGAAGGAAAGATTTGTAGGGAACACCTGTTATTAAAGATTATTGAAAAAACAATTTAAGTCTATTCAGGTTGTTGTAAAATCTCTCTTCTTCAACTACAAGCATATATGATATCAGAACTTTATGTAGGACCTCTGAAACAAAACAGGACACAAGGAGGCCACTGATGACACAGATAAAGGCAGCTGCAGAAGATTCTATTTCTGCATACGCCACATCTAGTGATAATTTAATGATGCTTGTTTCCAAATGAAAAACAAAGGATTGTTATTTCACTCATTTAAAGATCTCTGAGCTAGCACTTATGTACACACCGATTTTCAAACAGACTTTGAACAATTCTATCCCCAAGTAAAAAAGCTGCTTTGAAGTGAAATCTAAGAACTGATTTCTAGACTACAGACTCATCTGTAATTTTGTTTAAGTGGTACTGGGAACATCTCTGTGCTAGCATGTCAGTAATAAAATAATTTACGTCATGTAGTCAAAACATTGTGGTGCTATTCATCACAAGCTGGCTCAGGGACACATAAAGCATAGTGCATTGGGTGCCTCTTAAGGTTACTGAGCTAAATACTTCAACGTGGTAAAACATTCTGCCCTCTGTTATTGTTCCCTCCACTTCGCCGGATATACTTTCACAGAACTCTGCTAACATGAGAAGTTAAAGAGACCAACTAAGTTTATGCAGAATGTGATTATCTTTGCCAGGAAGGACCTGTTTTAATAATGAAAAGGAATGTATTAAATAATAGATCAAATCTAAGTGTGACTCTGGAAAAGAAACCCCATCATCTTACAAAGGAACACACCTGAACTGATCTGTTCATTAAGAAAGCGTAGTGTTATTTTGTTGTTTGTGCTGTTAACAATGAAATGTAGTCTATTCTTAAGGGAGAGTTGTTATTTTGTCATCAAAGCTGTTGAATTCACAACACTTAATCTATATGGGTAGAATCTACTGTGCCTTGCAGATCTTCATATGAATACCTATATTTCAGTTTTAATTTTAGGTTGTCTGGATGGACACACATACATCTGGAATTTCAGACAACTCAATATACATGAATAGAACTCTGTTGCCATTATAGGCCGTGCCACACCCAACTATCCAGTAAAGCAATCCAACCTGCTTAACTCACTGCCCGGTCACCCACGCTGCTTTGCCACCATTCACAGTTCTTTCCAAGACCCCTGACAAGCGCATCCCCAGTGGAAGTGGCAAGACACCTTTGGGAAAGCTCTGGCTGCTTAGATCTTCATAGAATCATAGAATCATAGAATTTTAAGGCTGGAAATGACCCCTAAGATCATCTGGTCCAACCATTAACCCATCGCCACCAAGTCTACCCTTAGACCATATCCTCAAGTACCCGTCTTTTAAACACCTCAAGAGATGGGGACTCAACCACCTCCCTGGGTAGACTGTTCCAGTGCTTGATGACTCTCTCAGTAAAGAAGGTCTTTCTAATATCCAACCTAAATTTTCCCTGGCGCAGCTTGAGGCCATTACCTCGAGTTCTGTCGCCTGTTGCTGGGGAGAAGAGACCAACCCCCACCTCACTGCAACCTCCTTTCAGGTAGTTGTAGAGAGCAATAAGGTCTCCCCTCAGTCTCCTCTTTTCCAAACTAAACAACACCAGCTCCCTCAGCCGCTCCTCGTAGGGCCTGTTCTCCAGACTCTTCACCATCCTCGTTGCCCTTCTCTGGACACGCTCCAGAA